>JAWQUT010000180.1:876035-956768 GCA_033807755.1 Ellobium chinense | reverse complement strand
TGTAAACATTGTGTTTCTAAGTGGAAACATGCCAGGTACTAGCTGCCTATTAAGGTCTTTGACACCTATTGTTTTTTCTTCTTTTGGCCCTATTAACATTTTGCGTTATTCTAAATATACCACTGTGATTTGGGGAAATTTCTTCCATGGAGGTTAAAGTACTTCTTTTGCCCGATCTTTTAACAGGAAGAAAAAGGGGGGTCAACGCCCAAAATTTTTCACAAATGTCTTTTGCAAAAAGATCACCTCAAATTCTGATTTGGTCCCCAAATTTTCATTTGGCTGGTTTTGACCGCGTGCGAATACATAGGTCTATACATTTTATTTTTATTATCTAGAAGGCTCAAATTGTACCTGAAACTTTAAAATTGGATGCTTTATTTAGATCACAGGTCATTTTACCCATTTCTACACCCTTACACTGGCTGGCAGGGCCCCAAAAATGGGGGATTTTATAGATTAGCGGATTAATTGGGTTGTACACTATGAGTGATTTGCCTTTCTAATAGGTGTCACAAACCTTCAGGGGTAACAAAAAGGAGAACTATTACTTTCTGGATGTGATTATACTGTTGTTACGCTGCTGTTTGTGCATGTTTTAGTTCCAGTTTGTGTCATTATATTCTGTCTTCTGTTATTTCCACTGTTCATAATCCTAAGGATATGTGTCTGGTTAGTACATAGTTTTGTTAATTGGTACATTTCTGGTCAGTCTCGAGGCGCACACACTATCTGTGCTCCATGTGAAGCCATCCAGTGCCTATCCAAAGCTAGTGATTTTTGCCACTAGCTTCAACTATACATATACTGTTCAGAATTCATAAATGCTACTGCAAAAGCACACCATCATAAACTAAAAAGAACAAGGAATACTGCGTCCCAATGAGTTTTATTTCTTCAGGCACTCATTTAAAACAGTCAACTGACACCTTCTGTACAAGTGAACAAAGTGGCAAACACAAACAGGAGCTACGCAATACACATACCAACCTTATGGATCCAGTTGCCATAATCCTCTAAATGTTAATGTTCTGTTCCATCATATACATGTACTGAAATGTTCGCCTGCGTACCACAATGAATTGTGGTCTGGGCTCATATCAATAAACTTGTTAAAACTTAATGTTCAGCCATAAGGATCTTAATGCCAATAGAATATACTAAATTAATTCTCTTTAATGAAATACAACTGGTGTGCTCAGAAAAGTGATTTTCTAGTTCTTACATTACTCAAATAAATTATCATGGACTGCTTAGCTCCTATTTTGCCAACATGAATGGTGAAAGTAAGGGAAAGAACAAACAATGTGAACAACACCAACTCATGTTCCAGTGTAACAGTGAGGCACAATAAAAGGTGACCAATAAAAATGTTTCCCAGACATGCCAGTTTCAAATTCAAGGGTAAAAATTTGCACAAAACTGGCATTTCTGGTTTACATAACAAAAGATTCCACTATCCATGCCACAACACCTGCTTGGAATTTCAGTTGAACATGAAACACTTGAACAAACACTCTTTAAAAACACAGCTGTCTCAACTTCAGCCATTAGTATCCCTTGGTGTCTACATTTCACATTTTCCTCCGATCTTGGATAAGTGAAACTTCTGGACCGAAGTTCAAGGGATGCATGTTCAACTGAAACTGTGGTGTTAATTTACATGTGCAGTAAAGTTCAAGGAATTCAAGTCCATGTGACAGTGATAAACTTAAGTACAATATCAGAGAGTGACTGATTGATGTACATATGACTTCTGTCATCCATCAACTCATGAAGAGTTTATTGTAGCCTTTTCACATCTTATAAAGGGGTTGTATGGTCATATCCATCTAGTGATGACATGCTGCATCTCACAACCAGCAGTGCACCTATGGAACTGCATCTACACAATGCATACACATGCTGTTGCAAAATCTCAGATTTTGAAGGAATAAACAAGGGGTCATCCATATGTAGCAGCAGGGGGGAACAATGTGATGGCTGCTTGCATCATACAAAATGGAGAGGAAGGGAAACAGGCTAGGCGGGACTGATCTATGTCAGTTACCCTACCATATGAAGAAATACTACTAAAACACTGCTAACATTATTGATAGCAGAAAATGAAGTTTGGCAGTAATCAAAACAGCAGAAAAAAGCTGAAGTTTACATCTCTGGAAATTAAGGAAGCAGAAGTACTTATTTCCCAGTGGGCTTCTTTCCCAGTGGACTTCAAGCAAAAGTAAAGGGGAAAAAAGGCATAAAAGGGGGATGGGAAATCCTGAAAAATTGAGGGTACACAAATTATGGAAAACCCTTGTGAGTATTGCAAGGTAATGCAGAATTTGACACTACACATTTACCAGTTCTAAGCAACGAAAAGACCGATTAAATTATCGAGTCCACTGTTCCACACTAGTGACACTTTCCCAAGTGGGAAGGATATTTTTTCATTCCATGATTTTCCAGATTTGCTTGATCAATTAAAACCCTACAGAGCAACCCAAAATACTTAAGGAAAATACAAGACAAGGGCCATGATCTACAGGATTTTAAATGGCAAAGGCAGTATGGCGCAATGAAATTTGCTATGCTACTTACACATGATGAAAGCTTACGACTGCAGTATAATTTGGGCAAAATATGCAAACAGAATTTGAAGCCATAGTTTCTGCCTGAGTGATCTCTATATAGGAGACATATGTTATCAAAAACTGAAATTCATCAATACAGTTTCGTACGGTCAACGCCACCTAATCACAACCCCTTTAGAAAATGGTAAAAGTTGCAATTTAAAGAAGATGTGATTATTTGTGATTATTCAGGGACTTTTAAATAGAAATATAGCACTCTGTTTGGAAAAGATGTTACGATTAAGTGGGGTCAAGAATACATAATGATTTCATTCTGAGCTTTATGCAGTAATGTACAACATAAAATGGAAATTTTTTTTATTCAGTTCATTTATGATTATTTATGATAATCTTCAGGAACAATAAAAATATGCACGAAATGAAAGAGTAAATGTACAGTAGAACAAAATCAACTAGGAACTGTAATGCCGTCTATAGTAGTGTTTAGTACTACTCCTTCTTATATGTTAATATTTGCTGGAAAATAGAAGATTGATACCATAAGAGTCAGAATTACTGTAAAGATCTGTCTCCTCCTATAACAAAGGAGCAAACACAGTACAGTTGGGATAAACAACATTACTAAACCTGAGATGCCACTCAGTTTTTATGAAATTCTCTGAACTCTCTTGTGCTTTTCTGTAGATTATATAATTTCATTGAAGCATGCCTGTCTTAACAGCAATTTACATTACACAAAGGCGGGTACTTTCAGGAAGAAATCTGTATGTTTACATAAAATAGTAACAGAGAAAGAGAAGATCCATAGGGCTGGAAGCAAAAAAAAAAAAATCAAAAAAGTTCTTGGACTGACCGCAAATAGATTTCTCTGACCACAGCCAATATTTTCTGATTTCAGAGAAATCTTTGAACAATGTCATCTCTGTTTAAGAAGCACACTTTGTGTACCACAATTCATAATGCCACAGCTTTACATTATATTCAAGCGTTCTGTAACTGGGTAGCTTAACTCCTGATACTGCATCTTTCAGCTGTACTTAAGCCATTCTATGATACTCACATTTCATAAATTTTGTAAGAGTGCCTTTCTAGGTTCATTTATGCATCACAAATATCAAAATTTCACTGATGTTTGTACAAATAAAGGAAATAAGCACTAGAGGCTTATAAAACGAATCAAGGTGCAAGGGTAAGTTTAAACACTAAAACATCAGAGGTAAAGAAGATGTATAATGAAGATAATCTGAAGAACAACTGATTTACAATAATTACATGGATGTCTGACAAGACAACATTGTCATACACAATAATAAATACACAATTGCCAACCCCTGCCTGCATTCATTCAATATTAATCATCTCCACATTCACCTCTTTATATCAATCAATGCTGAAACTTTGTAACAGATTGCTACACACTTTCTCAAACAAAGACCTAAATCCAACCAAGTTTATTGTTACTATATATCACTGGGCTCCTGATATGGTCTTGGTCTGTTGTAAGGTTCTCCACACCACCCCTGAACCAATGCTACTCCACACCAGTGAACTGGTGCTACAGGAAATGATTATAAGAAAACCCAATCTGCTTTCCAATGTTACAGGTTCAAACAGCTAAACCAGACAGGACCTTGTGATTTTCAACTCTAAATACTCATACTTTACAGCCTATGTATGTGGACTGTATTCATGACAGAAATATCCGTTTGCATATTCTACCTTGTGATACCAACGTTAAAAATGAATGTTATAAGATGGTAGGTTGCCCTCACAGCTGAGGCAAATCAGAGACCAAAGGAGCCAACAATATGCAGTCTAGAATGTGCTGACATGGTATTTTCTATTTCAGTCCATTTGAAGCAGCAACTTGGAATAAGTAATTCATCAGCCTACAGCTGTCTTCTTTGTAGAAAAAGTTTCACCAGAACATTACAAATTTAACAATTGACTCAACAGCAAAATAGGTAAAAGAATAACCTCAAACAAGACAATACCATCCACACAATGTAAGGAAACAAAGTCACACCACAATATCAATCAAAAATATGATAAACAAATTCATGGCCCATGGAATTAACATCTACACCGTCTGAAAATTTTATTATAATTTGAGAACTTTTAGAACTGGGAATGGGTAAGTAACTAAACAATCAATTATAATCCAGATTTTGGCTTCTTTAAAATTGGTTCATCAGATGATGATGATTCACGTTCCAACTCTGGAGGGCTTGAATCTGCGGAAAGTACATGGAAACTAATAACAGCAACCTAGCATAAAGATCCTGACTGTTAATCTCACATGTATGCCTGTATGCTCTGTAGAGTCAGTTCAAGAAGGCTCCTAAAAGCTCATTCTTTCTGGGACCACAAGGCATACAACCAAGGACATGGACGTTTCATTATTGTGGATGGCAAGACTGATCTGCATCTTTCATGCTTGCTAAATTTACCTAGAGAAGCGTTGCAACATATTTATCATCATCATTAAGTGCTATACCACATAATGTAGATGGCATTCTTCTCCACTGTTGCAAAGTGTTCCCATACCAGTCCTACTATCAATGTGTCTAAAAATTTTCTTTGGCAACTTCATACTATAATGTTATGAACTACTGATCTCGTCGAAGTAAGCATATCTGCATTTACAACGATAAACTCGGCTAGATACTGATAACTAAAATCACATGTAATAAGTTCTCTCCAATGTCTGTCTTTTTTCATCTGAACACAGAATAGATTTGTGCATGTGAAGTCATGTTTTGATGTTTTGAAGTTATGTCTTGATGTTATGACATTTTATACAAAACTCATAAAATAGTGAGCTATTCACCTATGCCTCGCATGTGAATATCCAAGAAACATTTTCACCAGATGCATTTACATGTTACTGCTTATTTTAAACTCTTAAGTGTAAAACAGAAAAGTGCATGATGTAATGCACATGTACACCGTACCATTTGTCTCGTCTCCTCCTTTCCCATTTGCTTTAGACTTCGATGCCCCTTCCTCCTCATCTCGTAGCATGCTCAGTGCTGAAGAAAACAACATCATCATTGAATCATTTGCCCAGATGTTACTACTGGTCTATGTCCTCTGACCTTTAACGTAATTCCCTCAAAAAAAAAAAAAAAAAAATTTGGCCTTTGAGGTTCAGTATTTGTTTGTATGCAAAAATACAAGGAAATCTCAATTACTTTATTGTTTTTAAAATCCCATACGTAATTATGAGGGACCCACTCACTCTGCCGCCAGAGAGTCATTTCATAAGCTTCCAAATAGCTCACTGCGACATACCAGTGAACATGTTTTGATGTCAGGAAGTGAACAAGGTCCCAAGCAAAATCAGGAAGTAACACTACTGCAACACTATCCTTCAAAAGCATCTGTCATTCAACAAATGACTGAACAAATGTATCAAGCCACCACATGAGACTGAAGTTTGAACAAGCAAAGAGAAAATGATGGAGAATTTACCGATAATGAAATGAGGCCTATTTCACAAAATTGTGCATTTGGACAACAAAGTTATTTTGGAGTCTGATACCTGAACCCTCTCAACTAATGCTGACAGAGCTTATGCATACAGTAGGATTCACCTAACATGACAGCATTTAATCCAAAATTTCATTCAACCCAACAGAAAAAAAAAATCCCCATCCAAAGGCCCCCTTTATTTGTAGTAAAATTTTCAGTTTATGCAATAACAAGTCTCAGGGAATTCTTTATGACAATTTTAAGTGATGGAAAGAGGGAAAAAAAAATAGCTGCTGCTATAGCTAATATCCCTCCCCTTGCCCACTAGTGGTCTGGCACATGGCAAATATTGCATCAGACAGAGGTGATAACATATGCCGATATATGACAATGTGCAACACTATAACAAGTCAAGGCGGTCAAAGCCGTCACCTAAAAAACAATGTCATTTGGCACTGTTTTGGTAATGTTTATTGTACTGTAAAAGGGTAAAACAAAACTCCCTTAACCTGCAACAATTTGGCCAGTCAATTCAATTTTAAGTTAAAAAAGTTCTGTTGCAACCTATCACGTGAAGCCATTAACTTATACATCAAGATGAGGAACTCAGATATCAGGGCTGTGAAGGTTATCTGGGCCATCCAGTATCAAATTCTGTGCTTATTGTGGGAACTAAGTGTAACATCATTACTGTGCACAGAACTGTTCAGTTTGTTGATAAATTCTTAATAACTGATAATAATTAATAAATCGGAGTTTTTGTAAGTCATATTAGATGACTTGTGTTCTGGAAAATTGTTCTTCAGCTGTGATCTCTCAGAATTTTGTACAATACATGAGGATAGCTTCCTGCCACTTTAAACAAGTAGGGCCAGAATAATGTTTGCTAAAAAAAGTTTTCATCCAATAGAAAGTACATATATAAGGTTTTTACAGCATATCAATAATTTGATTTGGTTTTTAAAAAAAAGTGCATAAGCCTTATTTTGACTGGCTGCAAGATGTATTATTATCTTTGCTACACCCCAAGGTCACTCTTACAAATGTTTGCAGAAGGTAAGAACCTGTATTTTCAGTTATGTGGCTGCTCAAAAGTATTTTGAACTCGGGTACAGAAAGTTAAATGATGATCATCTTTACACCCAGTGAATAGGTCTGACTTCCCTGACTCCTTTTAATCAATGAAGTGAGGAAATCACACCACACTCACCAACTCTCATCTGAGGATCGGCATCATTACTGTCATGAGAAAATTCTGTTGTGTTGTCATTGTGTTCGCTGTGCTCACTGTGTTCAGGAAAAGACATGTTAGAATCCTCATTGAGATTTTCAGATCCAAATGAGCCTGTGGACTGCTGGGTATTTTCTTCAGTATAAACAACTGTGCCTGCAAAATAGAAAGTAACATAATGTATAAATGCAGAAGAAGAAGTACAGAAAATAGTTTGGTGAAGCAATATCAGAATTGATTCAGATGATGAAGAAAACTGAGAAGAGATTACACAAGAAATACTTTATGCATCTCCACTCATCCCCAAAAGACAAACAAAATACCGCGAAGCATATAAGACTTTCTTACATAAGCACACAATTGTGACAAACCTTGACAGAAACATACATCAGACAATCATCGTAGCGCTGAGCAAGCACTGAGAACATTGTCAACAACATGTAATACATATTTATATACTTGTGATATCAAACTATGGCAAGCTCCGTTAACATTCTATTTTGAACCAGGTCAACATATAAATTCTTTTAATAACCCTTGTCATCTCTATCACCCTTTATTGCAGCACAGAGGCACTCACACCCTTTACAAAACAGCAACAGGCCAGAGAAATAAGAGCACAAATATTTAAGGTCCTTAATAACAACCATTTGCTACAAAAAAGTGAAACACAGATTGTAATAATGGTGCATAATTGAAATGGTGAGGTAGAAACATGTATGAGAGACAGTCAACAATTAACGATGACCAGTGCCATTTATTGGAAAATCCAACAGCTGCAATTTGAACTGCTTATTGCTCACTTTCACTTGACAGACATGCTTTCTTTATGGCACTAAAGACAAAGACCGTCATGAGACAATGAAAATTAAAATACAGTATATCCGATGCGGATTCACTGTTTATAAATAAATCTGAAAATGACATCCATTGCAACTTACTGAATTCAACTGATTCTATTAATATCAAAACAATCCCTTTTAATGGCTAACATGGCTTGTAAGTTTGGATTTACCCTTGAACATATGTATTTATAACAAATATCCTTTTTGAAAAATTTGTGCCATTCTTGAACACTGTAAGTCTCAATGTACTAGATGATTAGATCACTACTACAGAAATTGCAAAATACACTGCAACACGTATTCGTCGAATAAGCATCCCTCGAATTCACAGATTCTCCAACCTGAGGGCAACTTCCCAACTTGTGTCCTTCATTTTCTTGGTAATTTTTTCACGTCAGAGTAGAACCTTTTCCCGCATTCGTTGAACTAATTGTCTGCCACAGTCTGCCCATCCCAAACATTTTTTTCCCTCCTCAAATCAAAAGAAGTGTGCCAGTGACTAAAAATAGCCCAGGTTTCGTTCGCGAGGCACACTGATGACCCAGCGCCACTTCACTGCCTCGCCTCGTACACTAGGCTAGGTTTCATTCAGTGGCACCGGAGACGCTGATATCACTGTGCTCTTTATTTATCGTTGCATTGAAACGCTTGCATCAGTCATTCTTGATTAGGCCTACATACAATACGCTTTCGGCTCAGTTTCATCTTACTGAAATTCCACGTCGAGACCAATACTATGAATGGCCTGAAAGGGCCTGCTCCAATTATACAATGTAGTTAATTCATCAAGGAACACAACAGAGATATCGATTGTCCAAGAACTGCTTCCCTTGTCACATAATGTTTTCACGCGTTCCCCGAATCACGGATTCCTCGAAATTATCCACCGGCCCCACGAATTCGACGAATATGTGTTGCACTGTATACTCATAGTACTATACATCCGGCATGGCGATAGCACCTGACTGCCTCAGTTCATTTTATGTTACTGCCTTGCTGGGACAGGTGTAACCTAACTGCTTTGATTGCAAGCAAGTTAGTCCTGCCAGAGCTTTTCTAAGTGGGGCAGAGAGTGACAGCTGAGACTGTCATCTGCACCATATATTCTGTAGTTAGTTGTTAAAAGTAAATCTGGCTCTGGCACTAAAAGGGTAACATAAAACTGTTTTAAGCTTCCTGTGACTTTTGTAATAAGCTCGCTCAAGTCTAATATTACGAATTGTCAAATAACCTACCCTGACTGTTGGTAACAACTCCAGACTTGGCCCTCTTGCTGCCATGGTGAGAGTGATGATGGTGTGAATGACCATGATGGTTCTTGGATGAGGGACTGCTGGCTGTTGAAATGTTCGTGTTACTGTTGGAGGGGGACAGGGACCGGAGGTGAGCATCTGCCTCAGCTGTGAAGATATGGGGAAAAATAAAATAACTTGTTAGGATCAGCAAACATTTTTGACCTACTGCTAAGAAATACATGCAGATACTTTGAATTTTTGGATGTCTATTCCNCCTTACCGGCACTTTCCCCTACCGGCACTTTCACCACCTCACCAACATTGCGACAAGTTTTTTTTATCTTCTCTGCATGCGTAATAATGCTGATTGGCCTAGCCGGAAGGAGAACTAGATGTTTTAGCCGCCACACAGCTTCGATTTTGTTTTCGGGTGCCACGGGCTCACTCAGAGGGTACCGATTACCTCGAATCGAGGTGAGGTATGGCTTTCTTCCGACTTGCTTAGTTTTCACATCCATAACTGATAACCCGGAAGCACTTCCTACTTCCGTTAAACTAATGTTGGCAGTGGTTCCGATGCCTTGTAGTGTATTCCTAGAGGTCATGCACCCATTGTTATTCCCTCATTTCGCCATAATAGGTACCTTATACGGGTGCCGGTAAGGAAATTATAATTTGTGTAATAATTTCCTCACCGGCACAAGTGGAAAGGCTAATGGACATAGACTAATATATTTAGTCTATGTTCTTGTGCAGCTGTATTTATTATTGTAAATGATGCTGTAGTCCACTACAGGGTGGACTGTGTCAGATTTCTGGCAGGTCCAACGCCGACGGTTCCACAACCCGACGAAACCAACTATGCCACGTACCTTAACTGGTCTTCTTCTGTTTATTTTTTTTAATGTTTCTTTATTTTGTTTGTGAAAACTGTATTTTTGTGTCAAATAATTAATTACAAGGCAAAAACAATGCTTTATTAATTACTATGGCTGAGTTTGGTGGGAGTTCCACTTGTTGCCAACTACTATGATCATTTGAAACTGGTGCCGGTAGGGAAATGAGGAGTGCCGGTAAGGAATAATGTGCCGGTAAGGCAAAAAACACAGGCAAAATTAAATAGTCTAAAACAGAAGTAAATCTTTTGAGTGGGAATGCTAAACGCAATTTTCCTTACCGGCACGAAGTACTGTTTATTTTACGACCTTGGCAAACGGATTTTGTATTATTTGTGGCAGCACTTGAGCCTTATTTCCAAAGCCAGTACGCACAAGCTTAGGGTGCCGGTAAGGGGTGTGGTGACTCTACTGCTAAGAAATACATGCAGATACTTTGAATTTTTGGATGTCTATTCCTTGATGTCCCAAGATAGCATAGGGCCAACGATACTTCTCTAGCTGACTCAGTTGGGCAGCATCTGATTTGCAGAATTCCATGTCACTGCATTTCATTCCTTGAAAGCCTAGTTGTATCAGTGCCACCAACACTTTATCAAGAGAAATAGTATGTTTTGATATCATTTCAATTTAATTCACGAGCAAAACGTTTAAACTTCCAAAATCACAACCAATTTATCCTTCTGGAAATAAAAGAGTGTTCAAAAGGTTGTTTGAAATGCCCAGACTCCCAACCATATGACAATTCAATTTTGCCTAGGCTCTCAGGTGAACCTTGATAACAACTTTCAATGATGCAAGAAAATGTCCTATTGAACATGCTTATTATGAAATTGTCTATTCCGTAATGATTTCTTTACACTCACTGAAAAATGACTCCATAGGGGCAAAACTCTTAAATTTTAAATTCTTAATCACAGAAATGCCTTGTTTTCTTTATAAATAGGGTACTTTCTTCACCTTCCACACTAATAATATGTCTATTTTTTTTAAAGGGAGCTGGGAATGGTTCACAGAAAAGCAATGGGGAGAAATCTCTAATCAACACTGAAAGTGGCAAAACTCATTTGCAAATAGAGCAGCAACACATATTAAGGAGGATGCCATGTTTTCAATGCTCTTGTAGGATGAAATCATTTCATAGTTCACAATGAAATTAGGCCTCTATTGCATGGAGATGCTCTCTGCAAAGTGCTGTGTTTTCATAATACCTGTGTATATTTCTCTTTCTCTTTCCACTCTGGCTTTGGAATATGTCTTTGTCTTGACACCTGGTATTTTCCGCAAAGCCTAGGGAAAGACACAAATGAGACATAATTCCTTTGGCAATGGGCAGAAAGCTGCTATAACATGTATCACAACTGATCATGTTGTCAATAGCATTACTTCATCCACATTATCCATTATAAGGAAGTTAGCTGTTGCAATTCACCCTTCTTTACTGTATCAATTAGAGGGCAGCCTAATTAATCAAAGTCTTTTGAAAATTTGACTCTGCTGCACAGGCTGAAAATCTGAGTCACATTGCTTGTTACATAAAAATTTAAACTGCCAAAAGTACACAAGTGTCATTGCCAGTGTCAGATTACCAGAGATGATCTATACTGTTACTCTCATTTAAGGAATGCAAATCACTGGCTGATCTAGTAGCAATACTGACCCCTGGGTTTTCCTGGGCTGTCACAGGTACCCACTTGAGAATAGTCACTGAAGTGTCCCCGATGGTGACCCATTTTTTCTCCCTGCAACAAAGAAAAAGTAATGAGTAGTAAGTAAATATCAATATATACCTCTGCTTAGCTAACCAGTACTTCAATACAAGAAATTAAAAAAAACAATTTACCATGCCAGATTCCACCAAAAGGTGTATATCCAAATTTAAAGAAAATAAAACTGTAGTAACTAGTGCAGTTCATAATGTAAGGGACAATTTTGTCACTGAATAACTGCCAGCCCTTTCAATTATCCACAAATATATCAGGTTGAAGGCCCTAGGACCACAAATCTGGCATATTTTTTTTTGTGGGTAACTATCCAAAGATAACTGAAAACTTCTCTCAAAACCCTGCGGTCCCTGTGTACTGTGTACAGTTTTACATTAAATTTAATTTGCAAAATTAAATCTCAATTTGGCAAGTTACACACTCTCTACTCTGTGTCTAACATTGTTTCAGTATTGCTCTTCAATCCTCTATCAATTATTGAATTAAATCTGGTTAGACTGCAACGAAAAGTGATGGACTACAGTAATCTGCACAAAGTGATTAAGGATCACAGGAATTCTCTTTAAAATGACAGATCATGTCCTTTGCCGTGATAAAAAAAACAACAACATGAAAATGGAAACAAGATGAAATTTTCCTTTGATCCCAATACTACACCATAGATTGTGTTAAACTAGTAACATAAGAATAAGATCCAAGTGTTGTCATTACATGATTTGATCTATGCTGCCTGTGCTGCCTTATTTTGATATATCAAACTGATTGGATCATTCTGCTGTTGAGGGCCAATAGTAATGGCAGTGACTTGGTACCTAAAATTTTGTAGATCTATTTAGTTACCATTATAATGAGAAAAATGCTTGTTGAAAAAGGTTTTTGTTTGAACAGTTTTTTCATGCTGATCAGCAAAATATGTAAAAAATTATGCATTTTGGCTTCAACTTTAATTTCCTTCTTTGATGTTACACTGCCTACATTTTACTTATAATTAGATAAGATAATGGGTGATTGTCGTATCAACTTAAAGGGAAATTTCGTTAAATATGTAAATTGTGAAGTACTAGACTAATAGTTAGTACTAATGGCTCAACCACAGTCCAATTTTACAGGATAAATCATGTATTCTGGAGTAATATATTCACTCACTTGTCACCCTGGGTCATATTTACCCATCCCCTTCTTCAACCCTCCCAAGAATTCCCTTTTGAAAAAGGGAGCCTCTTCAGAACATTCTGACTTGATTTTGAATTGGATATTTTATAACTCATTTTGAGCTGTACCTGTTTGGACAACGATGTTGCCATAAAATACAAAAAAAGCAACAACAGAGTTTTTGCCCCATTTTCATTATTATGCTACTAAAAAGACATTAGATATCGACGAGCAAGATAGAAAATATCTAGTCTAGACTAGTCCTTATAAGTTATATGCAGAGGGCCGAAGCTTGAACTGACTTGCAAAGTTGCTACGGCTGACAACGTTAGCAGGAAAAAAGACTAACTGGTCCTTACAATCCGACTTCCAGCCTAAACCACCGTGACTGCCATTGACAAGAGTAGACAGTTCACAGTTCATTACCTAAAGCCAGGGGGCTAATAACGCCAATGTAAACATTAGCACGTGCCGCGGCAACCACCTGTTCAAGCTGCACATACTGACAATGGAATCAATGGGAAAAGTGATGCGAATAGAAAACAATGAATGAAAAATGAATAAACTGAAAGCAACAAAGAAAGAAAGACGACAAGGCACAGCCTTACCATTTCCTCACTCGATCGATCGCATTTATCACCCGTTTGATGTCCTCTTTGGCCCGACTGCGGGTTTCAGCTCTACCTGACCGCGACAGCATGGGGAAAAGTTTCTTTTGTAACCGTAATCAACGTACAGTGGTGCCTTGGAAAAGCCTTAGCCCAGACGCCGACAGATCTAACAGCGGATAAAAATAGATTTTTAGCCGGATTATGGCACAGATGCCCGGATGAGTCATGTGGTCATAGAGCTCGACGTCGATAGAAGGTCACGTGATGCTGCATTCTACACTACTGAAAGCACGTCGCGCAGCGCGAGAGAGAAGAGGCAGGGTAGAGTAGAGAGGGTAGTTAGTAGGCCGACTGAGGGCGATCGAAGCCAGCAAGGCGAAGAGAGGAGTGTTGTGCCGTGCCTCTCGCTGAGTGCCCTTAGGCTTCGTCCTAGTTTCGGTACAGTAATGTCCTAGGCATCATTCTCCCGCGCAGCGAAACTAAAAATTTCCGGACGCTTGAGTAGCCTGACCTGACAGGGGAGATAATCAGTTGAAATGCGCGACGTTTCTTCGTATCGTTTCTTAATTTCTACGAATAACACAAGAGCTGGTCCCTTTATAGTAAATATTGTGCGTAAACTAAAATCTGTGCTGTTCGTTCACGCAAATAATTATATTCTGATATTATTATCAGGCCTACAGGCTCAGAATTCCGTCAGATTGATTGACACTACCTCCCTCCTGACCCTTCTCCATTACGTCTAGACTACAGAGCTGGAGTTGTGGATATCTCCGGCTCTGGATGCGAGCCGGATCTTAGGCTCGGCTCTAAAGTCCCATCTCTCCCCTCCTCCCCAAGTCCATCCTTCGATGAGAATTGAAAGGGGTATCAGAAGACATGTCTCTCAAATATTCCACCCTCTGATGATGTCGCAACCAATATCCGACCATCATGATAAAGAACTGATCTTAGGCAAGTCAAATAAACTGAAAAGTTGCTGAATTGTTTTATCTCGCAAGGAGGAACAGTGCAGTGCACTGACAAACTGCATATCCAGATATGCATATAAATGGTTGTAATTATATTAATTCTGACAGAAGAAAAGAATTAGTCCACTTGGCAAGGAAAATATAGTCAGATGTCCAAAAACTGAATTATGCTTCATTGCCCAAAGCATTCACTGTGTCACAAAGATTAGAGGTCTATCATTACTCTTTCACATTAATTTCTTTGTACTGCTTGCTTGGTTGTATTGGTATGAACGTGCCAATGCTGTTTTGATTTTTTTCACACTGTTGGCTACATATGGTTTTAACACGTCATGATAACTTATTAAAGGGTCTCATGCCAAAATACTGTCCTCTTGTTAATTCTATCTCCAAAATTTGACTCCTGCCCCAAGACAGTTTGATTTTCAGAACTTTAACAATGCATCAAGCTACCAAAATACTGTCCCGTGTTAATTCTTCCCCCAAAGGACTCACAGAAAAATGCCCTAAAACAGTTAAGACTTTGAGAACGTTAACACTGCAGCAGGTTACCTAATAGTTTAGGCCTTTGCAAACACTTAATAGGGATAACGCTACCCACATAGCAATTATCACCCCGTTTATACATCAACGGCAAAACCCCATCTTTTTATGAGTCTACAAAAGTATTTGCATCTATTAAGCCCTTGACATTTAAATCCAACGCTTTTCTCCCCTTTCCATGGCCAGTTTTCTGATTTTATATTTTTAGATCCTTATGCCAAGTACTGTACTACTGCCATCTTCATACCTACAAGGCTTCAACTCTCTCAGCCCTTTCAGTTCAATATCATTCTGAAGGCAGGCACGTTGTGCCAAATATTGTATGCCTGTTGAAAACATAGCAAGATCATTATGATAGAGATCATAAGCTGAATTACTACTGAATATGTAAACAAACCCTCCTTTTCGTCAGTGGTAAAGCAAACAACACTTTTTAATTTTTAAATTTACCTCACCTGTTACCTGACCTCACCAACAAAACCTTTGTATGAATCCTTTATAAGGGTCATCTTTTATGCCATCTTTTTATGCCTTGACCACTTCAAATTGTGTTGAAAACATGAAATTTATTCTTCTTAGCTCCACTTACAACATTTCCTTGTTCTGAACCATCTGTAAATGCTGTTACATCACTCCACAGAGTTAAGGGTACATGTACCCTGCTGAAGTAGCATTTTCTGGGCAGATTACCTAGTTTGTTTCACTTAACTACATGTACATGTAAATCAGTTATTATCGAAGTTACGGCGGTCAGGCCTAGGAAATCTCCATGAAAACAATGCAGCTTATCAATGTGCAAATTTTGTAGCTTTAACAATATACAGTAATTACTGCGTGTGCAGATTTAAAAGGTGACCCTTGTAAGTGTAATGAGCAAAAGCGTGATAGTTACTTGTAAAAGCTCTTATTTCACTGTTGTTTCACTGCTTGGTAAAACTGGTTCTGATCCATACATATTTTTCCTCCATAACATGGCAGCACATCTGACCACTTCGGTGATGGATTTAGGCCCTGGCATATTGGCATGTGCCCAGTGACTTACGCTGTAGAGGGCCTCAAGTCCGGGAACATGAACAAAAAACAAATAACAGAGATAAAAAGAGAGGAGGAGGTGAGAGAGAGACAGAGAGAGAGAGAATGGGAGAAGGAGGGGGGGGGAGGGAGAAGGATGGGGGAGAGTGGAAAGGAGTTTGACAAATGTTCATTTCATATTGTTTAACTTGGTGCTGTAACAGAGTTCGCCCAAATAAGAAATTCTTACAGTATGAAAAGAGCCCCACAACATTCTCATTCCACCTAGCCTAAATTTGCCTCTGCTTGTAACCCCAGAGGAATATGGAAACAGAGTGAATACAAGAGGCTGCAATTATCCAGTGACACAGATAAAAGTTTTCAATAGGAATTTCAATGTAGCAGACTGTGTTACCATGCTTACCCTAATTTCTAAAATGCTCTGATCTTACTGCAACATGTTCCAGTTCATATTAAAATAAATAAATGAACCCCAGACAGAAACAACCAAAATTAATTGTAGCAAAGTCAGAACTTTTCAGAAATTTGCATAACTGACATGGCATTCTGCTGAAATTGCCCAGTGTTAACGAACTGAAATATTCATAATATGATTAAGCTATTTCATTCTCATTATTGAGACACATCATCAAATTAAAATTCAAAACATGCAGTATGCATCATAACTCTCATTTATTTTCATGATAAAATCAGGAAACATGATAAATTATTTATTGATAAATGTCTTGATTATGGCTACATTTCACATCATTATGTTTCATTATGCTCACACTGTCATTTTTTACATACTTTGCATTTTGTGCTGTTGAGAGAAAACAAACCACATTTTCCCCAGCAAGACCAACATGAAATGATAAAATAGATGAAATTCACCATTACTGTTAGACCAGTAATGCATCTGCACTAAGATGAACCTATCATAGCATATCATATGTGTCAGGTGGTATGAAAGTCCACAAGTAAGCCATGGTAGCTTTGCTGCTCTGTCCTAGTCAGTTTTAATACCATGGAAGACCTGTAAAGAGTTTTGACAGAGTGGAAGTTAACACCTCAAGCTGAGATCTGCAGCATAGTTGTGAGTCATGCTACTGAGAAATAGAACAGATGTATGCACAAAACATAACCTGATAGACAGAAACAAGGAACTGAGCATGAAAGACTGGGAAAGAATAAATGACTATAAAGCAACCATTATGGTCTATTATGCATCATCTGACAGCATTGTTTGCTGGTGCTGAAAATAGCCATATTTATATACAAAAGGTTACATACATAACCATTCTAAACTACAGTCAAAACCATTTATAACAGGCTCTGGTATAACAGGGATCCGGCTATAACAGGGATTTTTCAAATCCCCATTTTTTTTTCCTCTTTATCTTTAGTAAAATATATCTCTGCCATAACAGGGCCCCACGAAAGCCAAACTGGTTATAACAGGGATACCGAGACACGGTCAAGTAATAAAAAAAAGTGGATTTTAGCTCTTGTGTACTTTTGCACATAGGTCAAGCATTACTCATTATGCAGTGCTGTCCAGTGAACGAAAACACGATCACGCAAGCGAGGCTAGCGCAACTAATGCTAGCCTAGTGTGAAGGCAATCGAAAGTAAACAATGTCTGGACCGTGTCTATTTACTTTTATTGCAATGTACTGACGAAAATGATGAGCTTGAATGCATGTAAGACATGATCTGTATTTGATATACACTGTCTAAGCAGCACAGTAATGTTATGGGGCGTTTTTGCGCTATTGTATAGCTGTGCACTGTTTCCGTATGGAGCCATCCATCTTGATCAATACAAAAGTGATGACAACTAGCATTCCTGGCCATGGCCAACCAGGAAAGTTTAAAAGCCATATAGGCCGGTTGTCAGGGTTCTCATGGCAGAAGACAATCAAAGGGATTACATTACTGAACATGGCGGCATTTAAACTTCTTAGAAAGAATCTCTATTACAGTTTATCAAAACAGAAGTTCCAGGGCGCACTACTGGACCATGGCTGACTACCACAAGGCTTACTGGATGCCACACTGGCCAACTACCATGGTCCCATTTGCAGAAGACAAATAAAAGGGATGACCATACTTAACATAATGCACTGGCGTCCAGCATTGTTTACACTTTGCAAGGAAGCTTCTAGATAAAAGTGATGACAACTACAAACCGTATTTGCTTATTTCCCTTGGTTATCTAATTTAACAGGGATCTGATATAACNTTTGCTGGTGCTGAAAATAGCCATATTTATATACAAAAGGTTACATACATAACCATTCTAAACTACTCGTATCAACAGTACTTCAGATTTTGCTCCCAGTTTGTTGCTTCCCTACTATTTTTAATTGTTCCCTCAACTGTTTGAACATAAAGTGCCCCCACTAGAGCACCAACCATGGCCACTGAAGTTCTCCATTATGCACTTTGCCATTAGACCTGACATGTCAAAATAAGCAAACACTGAGCTCCAGGAGCAAAAGTTGAAGAACCCTCTATGAGCAGATGGGGCATGAACTCCTTTTAATAGTTTAACAGCCACAGAGATGCCATTCATTTTTCATAAAATTCTATTAACTTTCTGCAAATCTGTCCAGAATTGTGAGCGATGACTTACTCGAGATCAAAAATATTCTTAACTGATATGAGTATCACGACATCGAATAACTAGATCTAATCAGTCTTTATTTCCCAGCACGAGAATGCCCAAGGCAAACAGAAAAAAACAAGAGACAGAAAAGAATGAACTTTCAGGTTTAGATTTTGATTTTTTTATGCCAACTGTTTCTCAGACTGATGTCAAATCACACTCTCTAAAAGATGCCAACACTATCTGCTTTCCAAAGAGTTCTCTAAAGAATGGCATCCCTGCAACTGCTGGTACCATTTGATTCTTATACAGGATAAAATATCTAATAAACTGTCAGAATGAAGGAAGGCAACAGATATAATATGGCAATGGTGGCCAAATGAAAAAAAAAAAAAAAAAGGAAAACAAATGAGGGGGAATGGAATAACTAATGGCCCTCTTTACAATGGAAAAATAAAAATCTCAAAACTGAGTGTTCATGATGGTCTGTGAAACCAAATAAGCCTCACACTGTATTCATGATGTGCTGTTCATCCAGACCGGGCAGCCATACTTAAAACATATGGATATAAAGCTCAGTAACTAAACCAGTAGGTAACTGAGCACAGATGAAAAGTGGTAAGGCAAGAATTGGGAAGGAGCAGGGAGGGAACATGACTAGGAAGGGTGAAGGCTGTAAAATGAAAAGAATGTAAGAAATTCAATTTTCGAGATGTTGTTTGTAGGGAAGGAGAGAAAGTTGTTTCATACTGTAAGTCAATAAATATACTGCCAACCACTTAAAATCTGTGATCTAACTCCCATGCATGTATTGTTTAAGTCTGAATATACACTGTTTTCATCACAATTCAAGCAATGACAGTTAAAAGAAAAATGTGTATTATATTTACAATAGCTCAAATCATATTTACAAGAAAAAAGTTAAAAAAAAACAACAACAAATAATTTCAAAATGAGCAAGCAAGTATAAAAGCACTGATTAAGTGAAGTCTCATAGCACTGCAACAAAGGCTAGTATCACACTGGTATTTTACAGGCTGGTTAGGAACATAACACTTCTGGGATGATTAGGTTAAGACCATTACTTAACTTCCCTGTATTTTGGCCCTTTATATCTATGACTTCCCAAAAGAATTTTGACCACTCTGGAACAAATCCACTAAATGATAACTTTACCAGAAAGTTCAGTGACTCTTGCACATCTTACAGAGTGGTGATTCTGCGAGAAGAATCTTGTATTCTCTGTTTTCATTTCTTGAGCTCTTGTTTAAGTTGTCTGAATGTTCACACAGAAAAATATTTGATTCATGAGTTGGGCCTGGTGATCTGGCTTGATATCTTTTGTGAATCAACACTTAAATAACTTTAAATTATTGCTTTCAAAGTTAATAATCACAGATCGTCGCAAACTATGACGAAGTCCAAACTTTTCAAATGAATCTGAACATGTTTCATCCCATCCCCATGAACTGATGTGTTTATATTCAATAAACATACTGTGCACCCATGACTGACTAACTGCATCCCATATCATTCAAATAAATGTTCTGTTACTGTGCCTGATGCATCAACTGCATATCACTTAACAAAAGAAAAAATCTGTATTTCAGTCATCTGGAGGCAAGAGGCTTAAAATAAAATTCTAAGACATTATGCTGATAAAATCTTAGTCTTGTTACTTGTTCATGAAAGAAAAGATTTGGATCAAAGGGATGTAAATGTAAATTCATGATGCTGCGTTCTTTGTCATTTTTCTCTCACAGGAGATCTTTCAGAATAGCCACCCTAACGGGTAAGAATTTCCAAATTCTGAATACTACTTTCAGAAACACTCACTTTTCATAAAAATTCTATGAATTTTGTGTAGTTAAGTCTATCTAGAACTGTTAGGAACGATTAACATGATACAAAGATTGTTCCTAAGAAATCAGTTTGTATTTGTGTATCTAATTAATCTATATCTGGGAAAAGGGTGTTCATGGCAAATAGGAAACAAGGATAAAAAAAAGAATTGATTTTCTTGTTTAGATTTGGACTTCTCTACGCAAACTGTTTCTCAGCCTGAGTCCAATCACAATCTCTGAGATACATCAACATGCTCTGATTTCAAAGCATTCTCTGAAGAATGGCATCCTTATATATTTTCATTTAAAGTTCATCTACATGACTTTTCCTGTCGGATTACACAAAGATGGAAATATACAGGGCTTCATAATAAAGCATTATGTTAGGGTCACAGGGTTAAAAAAACACCTGGCATCCAATATATCAAGTTACAAATTCAAGGGAGGGAAATTTCATTACCTTTCCACCTATCATCAGTTATAGGCCTAGAATTCATATCTGTTCTACATCAAAGGGGACATTATAAACCTTCCTCTTTTCTTAATTTCACATGCTCTGCATTTGCAGATTAAAGTCCCATGAAGCAAGTTTTGGGGAACTGCAGAGATTCATTATTTTTGTTAAACCTTTTCATCACCATGTTGTTTTTTTTTTGTGAGGGGTGGGCCAAGGCAAACTATAGCTTGTAATCTTTGAAATGGTACACTTGGATCAAAGAAGTCAACCGCTTCTAATAAAGCTTGTAAAATGAAACTGAGCATGCACTCTTGCATCAGCAAAAATGTTATGAATCTAAATTTTTAATCTGACAGACATGTTCGCAATAGCGAATTTCGCTATTTGTGACCTGTAAAATATAAGCTTCTATTCTTGTTCACCTCTATACGAATTTTAGTAGATATACAGTATTTCCTTGTTGTGTTCTTCTGTGTTCACTAATGAACCACAAATGTGCACCACATTCATGCTTACTGGAAGTATGCCATATTTTCAGCATCAAAGGTGTAGACTGTCAGAATGTAACATGGTTCACAATGAATCATCACACAAAAGGGAAAGAATGGATGTCACTTGACCGCCAAAAACAACGCCATGTCCCAAGCAGCAAAGGTCAAAGATTAATCATAGCGCATGCTGATAGTCGTCAGGTTCAATTTATCCCAGGTGCTGAAATGATTTTCAAATCCAAATCAACTGACAACCGCGACTACCAAACTGAGATGAATGGTAAAATATTCAGTGAGTGGGTTTGGGGTGCTCTACTGCCAGCACTAGACAGACCTTCTTGCATTATAATATGCAGCATTGTCCATCAACAATGCTGCATATTATAATGTTGTCCATGTGAATGATAAAATTCCAATATCATCCACCAAATAGGCTGATTTTCAAGTGTGGCTGCAAAAAGAGCACACACCATTTTCCGACACAAGCTTGAAGCCAGAGCTATTGTCAATTGTCGAACAACAAAGTAGAACAAAAACATTTCAGATAGACAAAATAATTCAAGAGGCTGGACATACATGCTTGAGGCTTCCAACTTACCACTCTCACCTGGACCCAACTGAAATGGTTTGGGTAAAAATTAAACAGATTGTTGCCGACAAAAACTCACCGATGCACACGATGTGAAACAGCTGGTCGAAGAAGCAATGGTAGCCTACTGGGAAAAATATGTCCAGCATGTAATTGAGGAAGAAAATAAATACTGGCAGAATGACGGCTTGACCCATCCTGTTCAACTACCACCGTTGTGAACTTGCTTGACTCTTCTGATTCGTAAGATTTTAAAAATAACTAGATCTAGTGCAATTGTGTTTTGTAATTTGTGCAAACAGGATATCGTATGGAATGAATAAAAACATTTATTTTATACATTAAAATTCACCATGAATCAGATTGTGTATCGGCATTACCGTTCTCTACCCGTTAACCAGGACAGAGGGAAAAAGCACGCAAAGATCTCACCTCAGTGTAATGACGTCGTGACGTAAGTAACATGAAATAAGGAACTGCATAGCAGTATAAATTATATTGCTTGAAATAATGTTTATTTATTTACTTTTCTTTTCTAAATTACTGATTTTTGTGGTCTGTATTAGTTGAATGCATTTAGAAAATGGGCTGTTTCCATACTTCAAGCTTTCTTAATCTTTCTACTAAAATGAATGAGTATGCCTTTACATGTATAAATATGTTCATTTTTATCGGTTACTGTACATATTATACTATTTTCTTGAACTCTTTCTCAAAGGTTGCAGTTTTTATTAAGCGCAAATAAAGGATTTTACAATCGTGTTGATTTATGACTTCGAAAAAAATAGATTATGAACATTTTTTCAAATATAAGGTCGCATGCAAAATCTCATAGAGATCGATGCACTGGAAGTTGTCAAATTTTCGCCCAAAGTGTACCACTTCAAAGTTTACAAGCTGTAGTCCTTCCCAATGTGCGGTAACAAAATAGAAGGGAATATTTACAAAATGCAATCTAGCTCAAAATTGCCATTTGCTTGTTATGGTTTTGTTAAGCTTAAAGTCTGAGACACAGAATAACCCAACTAATGGTGTGGAGCTGGATGCTAGCTAAGACTTTGGGCTCAGAGGGTGGTCCCAGAAGTTTATAAAGTCTATATTATATGCAAATGGCAAAATGAATTACATGTCTATAACCACATTACACATTATTCCTTAGAGAGGAGTAGTTGACTATTATGTCCATTTGTTTCAAATTACAGTAAATTATTAGCCCATTTTTTCACACTCCTACAGTGAACTTTGTTTGTCCAACATTAACAGTCGATTATAATGTTCCTTAGCTGCCTTTGGTCAGCCTTGCCTCATTACCATCCCAAATGCTTAACGTCTTCTCAGGATGGTATAACGTCCAACTCAAGGCTGAGTTTTGATACTGTTACACATAAAATAATACCATCAGAAGATATACAACAACCTTTTCAAAAAAATTTGTGGCCATATAATCTTCTCAATGTCTTCCATGTCTCTAGTAATCTTTGTGGGGAGTGTCACAGAGATGGCTACTGATGTTAAGATTTCCACTAAACAATAATGACTTTTTTGAAGGTGTAGTTTGTGCAAGCTATACTTAAAACTTCCTGGCTTACAGTTAAACGCAGCACCAAAGCACTGAGCTAAACAATAAAAACACTTTTGTTCATACATCCTAAAAAAGAGAGAAGAACATCTGTTAACATGATATATAAAGTTTAGCTATTCAGCAGCATAATATCAACATCCATCACAAAATTAACTAGCTAGTAAAAAAAAATTCTACATTATTCACCAGTGACAGATACCACATACAGTTGTCAACTGTTGAAATCATTCATTGTCATCATTTATCCTTTCCCATAATGCCCACCCTGTTTGCAAATGAAGACTAGTAGTGTCAAAACACTTGAGCTGATTATTATACCCTGAACTCATCTACACTATGTAGGAATCTTACAAATGAAAAAAAAAATTAAAGGGATGATAACTATTATTTTCAAAATACTTCCTTCTATGGCTCAAGTTTAAGATAAAAACCCACCATTCTTGTCCTGAACTGATTCTTGAGAGAAAAAATCAGAGAGACTGAGCCAACTGAACAGACCTAGTCTTTGTTTTCATTAGTGCCAAGAAAGTGAGACACATACAAAATCATACCTTGTCTCAAATGGAACATTTTGCCCAGCAATACAAAGTTGCTCCATTTCGCAGGCAGTATTCCCATGACTGCATTATAGTGATCTTACCCATAGCTGCATTATGATGATCTTGGGCATTATCCAATGAGGTAACACTGCTGTTTCAAGGTCATTTACCATGTGTCCTGCAGAGTTAAGCTGTGTGGCATAATAAGTCCTCACGTTTCCATGGCGCTTTCAAGGCCATTCATTTATCATGTGTCCTCACAGTCGTGTGGCAAAATAAGTAATCACTATCCCACAAAAACAAAACATGATAGTCAAAAAAGATTTGTGCAAATTAGAATTTCTCAGACCAGGTGTTCTGTCCCATCTTTTAAATCTTTTTTTTAATTTTGTAACATACACTCCTTTCAAAACTTTTACTGTCCTAAAGCTGTCCTTAATATTTTATATTTTGCATCTGTAAGCCTCTTTTTACTATTCATTCTTTTTTGTCTTAGTCTGATGAAGCTGGGAAAACTGGGAAAATTTGCCTGCATGATCTAATCTGTATTCCAATAAGAGTTTATTTCTGCTTTTCACAAACAGTTTAAATAGTTACTTGTCACAACTTGTATGCCTTTGTAAGTTCTCATGAATCGGGGATGAGCTGAACATATTATTTGGGTCAAACCCCTCGACAGGAAATTCAACTCACTTGTTGCTTATTCCAGTTTCACATGGGGAGAGGGAAAAAATACACGAACAAAACAAATGCAACATCCTAAAATTTAAAAAAAGTCAACCATACAACCAATATATGATGCTTGCATACAATTTTGTATTCATACTCATGAATCTGCATGGTAAATATTTTGAGCCATCAATCATTTGATGTCATGGTCAGTGAAATGGGTTTAGTATGAGTGTCATGGAGAGGCCTCATTAACATAATAAAGCATCTCACTTTCTGTCGGCTATGAAAACAAACTGGGAACTGGCTGTGGATCTTCTATGGGGTCCAGATCCGATGGGGTCGGGGACACTCCATCCTCAAAGCCGCCAGTAACTGTGAAGGGAGAGATCGCAGACGATGGCCGTGTATCATCATTGTCCGCCGTGGACACGAAGTCCATCTCCTCAGTGTCTGCCGGTGAAACCTGCAAGTGAAAATCTAAGAATGAGCAATGTGAGCAGACCTTGTTGTATAATAAATAATGGGACAATGATGGTCCAGCTGCTACCAAGGACAAAAAATTTCAGTCAGGTTTTGACATGGCCACAAAATCTGATCATCCTCTGAGTATTTTCTAGAAGAGTATAAGGTCATATCCAATTACAAGCATTCACAAAAAGACATTTTGATCCATAGATCCCTGGTAATTTGACCAATCAAAGATACATAAATCAAATAACATTAACATGCTGAGCATTCCCTATGCTAGAATTTCATACTTGTCCCCAAAGTAAAATTAATCCTGTAAACAAAGAAACTACTGCAGAGAAGCTGCAGGCAGTTATCAGAGGTAGATAAACCCTATTAAACATGTATTTAGGAGCTATTATTCCTGACACTTTTAAGGGTGAAGCCATCAGATGCAACATGTATCATTTTGTCAAGATATCTTTTTGTTTCCTCTTTTCACTGTTAACTCTTTAATTACCAGCACAGACAACCTTTGGTTTATTTTAAACATCATACCAAAAGGTACAACTCTGTACAAATCAAACTGACAAGCACCAAAAAACAGTATTGTTTTACTACAGATATAAAGTAGACAATGAGGTAAAAAGGGCATGCAATTCAGAGTTAACTGGATGAAGCTGTGGCCACGGAACCTGACAATTTTCATGAGCAACTTCTTAAAAAAGTCTGAAGATTATACTGCCAGCCTTTAAAATGGCATATTTTTATCCCTAGGGTCCACCAAAAGTATATAAATCACAGCATGACATGACTATGACATCATTACACAAATGTCTTTATGTGCTACAATTTGGAATGGGGTGCCATGTCCAATCCAGTGGGTTGATATCCTTAGCGGACACAATTTCAGGTTATAAATCCTTGATGTCCTTCTGCTGTTATTTCGTTCTGAGAGTGATTACAGGGATTACAAACACAAAATTTCACATGTTCTGTTCTCGTGCCTCACTATTTATCCCATGATGTCACAGTGGCACCATAATGAAGATTTTGATTATTTCACATGCACAGCAAGATACAGTATACGCCTGTTACCAATAGCTATTAAATGGCACAGACATATGACTGGTACTGTAATATGATCTTGGCTGGGGACATATACTGACTGAAAGCTCCATAGCAATAAGTGCTAAGCAAATTCATACATCTCTAGCACTTACAGTAATCCTAGAGATGTTTGCAAACTTAAGACAATACTAAAACTACAGTCCTTGTGATTTTGCCTCCGAATTATGAACTGTCAGTTGTAAGAATTATTTTCTTCTCATCTGATGCAGACAAGACAGGTCCTTTCCTAAAGGCTGTAATGCAGATGGCATGGTGCACAACCCATTCCCAGAGGTACATGGAAGTTTTTCTGCAAAACTGTACACTAAAATGCTGAATATTTTACTCCCTTCCAGGTGATGACCTCAGGACATCTGTCATTTGTGACTGCGCCAGTTTTTTGGACACCAGATTTCACTCATGCTTCTTACTGTATCTGGGTTTTTTAGGATTTTCTGTCATGTTACAGAATAATGAAGGAACTAATAACACTGTTACATACAGACAATCCAGAAACCCCACATGGGACATAAGAGATAAAAATGTACTGTTCAGTACCATGGCATGTAATTTTCCATTAAAATTTCAAAGCAGTTCTGATGATAAGCTGCACACCATGCTATTTGAAGCACAACATCTAGCAAAAGGCTGTGCCTCCCTTACATGCTAGTCTTGTCAAAAATTCAGAACCATCTAAGAATGTAGGGAAGTTAGGACCAATCACAAGCAAAAAGAAGCAGAATAACAAAGTGTGTGTACAACATACTGACCATTGATTCTTCTTTAACACTTGTTTCAGCAAAAGCTGAAAATGGCAGAACTTTGGGTCGTGGTTCTCCAAGTTCCTACCAAACAAAATCAATGATACGAATCATTACCAAAGTTGGTAGCATAAAAACAGGAAAAACAGATCCTAACGTGATGACAATCCACTCTTATCCGTCAAAACTATAAGATGCAGTGAGGCAGGTTGACAACAAAAAGAAAAAACTTGCACAAAGTTCAGATATGCTTAAGAAAGATACTGATGTTGATTTCATGTGATACTGCCAAATTTCAATGAAGAGTAACATGACAAGTCCAAGCCCCCTCCTCCCCCAAGAAGAAAATAAACAATGAAAAACTAATTGCTCCCAATTCTAGACAGACCACAATTCCCATTACAGCTGACTTGACAATCATATCATTTCTCAACTTGCAAAACATTATTCAAAGGAACTGGAGTTCACATCATAGCTGAAACAAGTCGTATCAACTCGTGCACTTGATTTTTAACTTTGTCCATGTTCCCATGTGACAGGAATTAAGTGGCAGTGGCTATTATTGCAAAGATCCCGAGTGCTACTTACACTTGCAGGAGAACGGGACAGACTTCTCTTGCTGGAATCTGAGCGCAGTGCATTCATCTGTTCCTTCATTTTCACCAGCATCCATTCTGGAACTGTGAAACCAACACACTCGTGCATCATCAGACCTGGGCTGTCTCTGCAGAAGTAACAAATAAACATGGTCACAAAACAATTCTATGAACCAAATTTGTCTCATATCTTAAAAACCACCCCATCAATTCCGTTCTCAGCATGATTCCTGTTCCATTTGAACTTACTACCAATGACTTGGTGATTTTTTCATCATTTTGTTATTACAGTTATACAAAAGATGTTGTTTTGTGGCATCAAAACATTAACTCAACAAAATTGTAAATCTTTTTCTTATGCATTCTTTAAAAATGACAGTCATCCACAAGTATGCTGAACCTCCAGAGATGAAATTTCATACAGATACTAAATTACTGACTTGTAGTCATCAGATCGACTGAGGTCCTCTATGTCTTCCAGCAATAGCATGTAGGCCTTCCCGCCAGTAGCTGGCATGAGGTTGTGTTCATACAGCCACAGCTTATCCTCTTGATCTCCGATATACTGTGAAAATAAAACATGAAACCAACATTTTAGGTCCCTTGAACAAATCTGTCATTTGGTTGTACTAACAGTATGCTGCTTTTAGTATACTAACATGTGAAACTTGCAGTCCGGCAGTATTCAAAGAATGTTCAATTTCTTGTAATCTGAAACCTTTTTATTTCAAAACATGCATTTTTTTCTTTTGAACAAGATGGACACTGGATATGATGTAAAGCCTCCTATCAAGCATTACACTAATAGTCTGCATGCATCAGAGTGATATTATCTGAAATGAAACAGACAAAAAAAAGTGTTGCCACTTCAGCTTATTCAGAGAAATGAGACTCAAGTCCAGGATTACCTTGAACACATCTGGATGTCTTATGTACAGTCTCCCTCTTGTGTTACCAAGTCCAAGAGCTCTGAGGATGGCATTTCAAAGTCATGTTCAATACAGATACATGAGTTTTGTATGAAAAGCTTAGAATGCTTTTCTACCACAGTTTTAAAATAAACACCTGTCAGATGACTAGACTTGCTTTCATGCTTGCTTCATTTTGTCACTGCTGACATCATTGAAAAATTCTTGTGGAGGTCTGGTATTAACATGGTTGATAATCTATGCATACTTTATTATGGAAGGAAGGAGAAAGTAAAGAATTCAGAATGCACAGATTGCACCAGCCATTTTGCAAATATGGGGGCACTGAGTTAATGATGTGGGTTTACGAATGAATTTTTATCAAGATCTTCACATTGTGAACAATTCTGGAATAGAGTTCCTTCAGATTCTCCTCACTACTACCTGCTGCTATTTGTACTCACTTGTTGGCTCGAGCTCCCATGACAAATAATGTGTCCACTTTCAAACGCTCTGGATCCCACTAGAAACAAAAAAAATAAGAAATACATTATGTGATGTTCAAGGACAAAAGCAGTGTCAGAAACCTTTTGGTGCTAGTCACATTAACATCTTAGTAGCATAAATATAGCATCACTGTCACGTTCAGCTAAATGTAAGACTGGGGACATTTTTACCTCCCCCAAGTCTTCTCTTTTGTAAATTAATGAAAAATGATTTTCTTCTTTACTTTTCATGGTAATCACTGTAACAAAGACACATTTCCCTTCTGGATGAATAAATGTATCTTATCCTATCCTATCCTATCCTATCCTATCCTATCCTATCCTATCCTATCTTATCTTATCTTATCTTATCTTATGTCTTTCTTGCTGGACATCACAGCCATTTTACACGACAATAATAGTAATGAGGCTTTAAAGTTTTGCATCCAGACATAGACATCACCATTTACCCACACTGATCAGCATATCCATAATGTACCATATTACAGCCTCTAAATTATTGTCATGGAATGTTGCAACATTTTCATCATGCTTTGTTCAAATTTCATTCACAAAAATAAAAATATTTCCACAAAACTGGGACACCATGATCAAGTGGAGTTAAATTGCTATGAAAATAACTCACCTTTGGACCCTCACGTTTAATTGCATCACCTGACTTGTAAGTCTTGGATGGCGTTGTTCTCCTGTTAAACATGTTAAAAGATCAAATAAGTGGATGTAATGAGAATTCTTAACCCAGGAACAAAGAACATCTGCTATTGTTCAGAGATCCTTCACAGAAGCTGGCATGATTCATCTACCACAGCGGAATACATTACAAAAGTTATCAATGCTTGTCCACATGTACCATTTTGACACTGAACTGTAAAACAGCATCTTTATAAGTTTGAAACTCATAACTCATTGTGGAATCACTAGGGATATTTCACCATTAACAGCTACTTTACAATAACATACTTCAACAATGCAGTAAATTCAGTGTAGTAAAAAGTCTTATCATACACAGGTAAAAACTGAGGTGGGGATCACAAAGCAGCAGATACACATGTGATACTTACCCTGACCCTTGGAATATTGTTCGTCCTTTTTTCTGTTGAGCAGAGAAATTAGCCTGGTTACTCAAAATTTTATTTACACCAAATGGATGGCGGAGGAATTCTAGTTGGCCAGGTCACTGGTCATGCCTATCTCACGGCATCTTTTGATATTACACTCTCTCAATGAAGCCACAAAGCAGTTAAAGAGCTGTTACTAATCATAAGAACCCTTAACAGGAATAAAGGACCCCTTTGAGAGTAGGATTGTGTGTACACAGATGTTAACAAGGGAACATATTTTGTGTCAAACAACTGCCTGACCTCCATGTCAAAGAAGAGCAGCTTTGAAAACCATGACATTTTATTAGTGATGGACTCAGGGGTGTGTTTCTGTTTCTTTCATAGTCACTTTATAGTCTCAGACAGCCAATGAGCGAAGTCAGAGATTTGTGCATCGACCATGGCCTTAGCATTGCTTTAGAGTTAGACAATGTACAAGTTCCAATTCATGGGTTGCCAGACTTGCCTTAGCTATTTTGGATTTTTGGCTCATTTTAAAAGCTCTTGGCTCTCATATAACTGACTGGCTGTTTGCTTTTTTTTGGGCTCCTACAGACTTTAGGTAAAAATTGACTTTCCTATACAAAAAGTACTTGCATTTCTCTGTAACTTTAATTTAGCTCTTTTGTATGTGTGTTTTAGCTCCACTCAAAAAAAAGTCAGGCAACCTTGATTAGAAACTCACTGAATGACAGCATTTATCTGTGGTTTCAAATCTGCCTTTAGCACAAATTAACTTTCTGTTCCGTGCAGTCTCTGGGGACCCCTTCTTGTGTCTGAAGAGGATGTGGCAAGATATCAACAGTGGTCTGAATGCTCATGAATGAGGCAGAGATACAAGTAAAACAAGGACCACTTGCAAGTCAGTACATGTCTCCTGTCGCTTCCGTGTTAGTTGCAGCCATCTTGGCTTGCTTATTCATATTCTCGATTTAACTTCCTGTTTCATGCAATCTCCGAGGCCCCACTCATGGACCGCCCTTTTATTCCCAAAATGATATTATTTTAAACTTGAGAAACACAGTCCAGGGGATCCTATGGGGAACACCTTGACTGCTCTGTCTTTGTTGTAGATGAAGCCAGATCTGACCTACAACTTTCAGAACTTTCATCCACCCAGTACTTACCTTCGCTATTTTTCTCTTGAACCCTCCATCACTGCCTTTTTCTGAGTCACTGTCTGATATTCGACTCCGCTTCAAAATCTGCAAATTAAGAACACAAGAATTTACAAATCCAACACAGCCAGGTTGGCCATGATGAGGGGAAAAAAAAAATGAATAAGAAGCATAAGAGAAACTGTCAATATAGTCTAGCAATGTCTTACAGCCAAGGTCAGATAGTTGACAGTTTCATAAAGTTATAGCACTTTTCACTGTCCAATACACATAACAAACACAACAGCACTCTCCCATTGAACAGCTGCAAATGCACCTGTACCTCCCCCTTCCCTGCGCACCCATCCGACCCCCACACCAAAATGTTGCTAAAGTGTAAATTCTAATAAAATGTGGCAATGACATCATTTATTTTTTTACTACACAGGTGAGACCCATAACTCCTCAGACCAATTTCCCTTCATCCCCAATCCCTCCCGAACAGCCCTTTACAAATCCACTTTACAGGGGAGGACGCTGGATGCAATACTGAGAGCAAAGATCACGAAAAATGAAGCTGATAAAATACTGCACACACTGATTAAATCCCACCACATAAATCAAAAGACTATATTTCTTATATATTACCCACCATTCTCCGGCCAGAAAGGCTTCCTGTTTCAGAAACATTGTCTGGAATATCAGAAGGAGTGACACTCCGCCTGTCAGATTCACACATGTACTCTGTTTTTGCCTGCAATGGAAGTATAATGAACAGTCATGCAGGAACACAGAGATTTTACAAATTTAGTTCACCTAGTTCAAGCAGCAAATATATTTGGGTATCTTTTAAATCTCTAATTAATGTTTTCCTTGCACTGAAAATGCTCATCATTGTGCTAAGACAGACAGCATGACTAACATGAGTGAAGAAAAAAACATGTGATTAGAGGCACAAAAATCCAAGCCATATTTGTGTGGGCTTGGCTGCAAAGGTTGGCAAATCAATTTTATCAGTCATGCTTATTGATTCATATTATGAATGTCTGAATTTCACTGTAACCATAAACAGAAACAGTGCTAATAACAACAGAGTTATTTAAAAATAAAACTGTTCTCTGTCTTCTTTTTCTAATCAAATTGTGTTCCAGGGATATAAATACTGCCCAAATCTAATATTTGAACAGATTTTGCCTGAAAGTAATTACAAAAACAACTCTCAAATTTCAAATCATTAGTTTCAATGGAGGCATGAATATATTAACAGTACATGTCTTTAACACCACAGATAACAGAGTGAAATCGATGATCTACTTTATGTTGATCTTGAAAGGTTAGCGATAGAAAAGCATTTCTTACCTCTTCAAGAATCTGTCGACATACATAGTTGATATGTTCATCTCCTGTAACACCATCACTATTATTTTGCTTTATATTCTCCAGAGCTGGTTGAAAATATTTCTGAAAGAAAACATTGAACTTAATGCCACATTTTGTTGTTGATGAAAATGTCCACTTCAACACAATATCATTTGGCAAAATATGGCTTCTATAGGTAAGAAGGTTTTATCTTTGTTCCCCACAATGGACTTACAGTATCTGCTTCTCTGGCCTCACAAACGTAAGGTTACATTCTTCCCTACTCAGCTGCCCTGTCAGCAAACCAATTTCACAACACAACTTAGAAACATCACCAGTTCTCAAGAACTGCAGTAAATCAAAAGTCCATGTGCTTATTGTATAAATGAATCAGACCTTACTGATACTCACATCAATGTATCTTTTGATGATGTCTACCAGCTCTTTATTTATGCTGCGTTGTAAGTTTTGCCTTAAGATGTCCAATGACTTTGCTGTGTTGGTGATAACCCCAGACCTTAAAATAAAAACAATGTTGAAAAAGCACCAATTAAAATATTAGTTACCATGATCAATATTCCATGAAGGGAATTTCTACACATTAAATATTGGATCTTAAAGATAAACTTAATAAGTAAGTATTTTTGATACAAGATCATAACATTCAAAGGCTTCTTCCTTTTGCCCATGCCACCAATGTTAGAGAGCTTTTATTTTTAAAGATCTCTATTGGACCATTGCAGCTGAGACAGACATGAGCATGTGGCATTTCCTAGTGCTACAATTGTATGTTATAAACTAGAATTAGATGTGAAGTCCACATCTAGTTCATAATGTAAAGTCTGCATCTAGTTTGTAATGTGAAATGTGATCGTAACATTAGGATGCAGCAGGAGGCATTTGATGGTTATGTTCAAAACTATATTTTTAGACAGATCTCATAAATTTGCCACACTATGTTAGAGAAAACAAGAGTTGCATCGTATAAATATTGCCATAACAAAGTCACAGTGTCGGTCAGACAAGTTAGCACAGATCACCAAACACATCCAACAGCAAAATTACTGCATACATCTCTGCCTCTAAGAAAATGCCTGCTTTCAAATCTTATAATTAATAGTCACTATATTATATATTGATTAACTGTGATGACATATGTCCTCTATACTTTCTGACATGTCATTTGATCATATTTAGTGGGAAAACTTCTGCTAAATGCATTCATACTATTCAGAGCTGATAAAAAGAGCTTGCCTGGCTTTATCATTTTTAGCAACAAATGCCAGTCTGTTACTGTAGGACTTGCAAACCTTAGTTCTGAACAGCATGCCCTCTTATGTATTTATTTGTTTATCTCTGTGGTAAATACCACAACAGACAAGAAATTCATATAGCACGAGAGCTGAGAAAATTTTGCAACCAACTGCAGACATGCAATTATGTCAACAAAATTTCAGTCAAACTTTTTACCTGGCTTTCTGTACTGCTACTGCATGAGACCTATATGCCGCCCTATAAGTAGGATTCATGACTGGAAAACATGACAAGTTTGAGATTCTTTGATTGAATGGCTGCACCTGAGAAAGAAAGAGTATAAAAAGGCTTCATAAGTTTTAATCACCACAAAAACAATGCCAATGAGTAATGAAATAATATTTTGGTTGGTATTGCAATTAAAATGTTTCACTTAGAGAAAAGAAAAAATCATGACCTTAGAGGTTTCGCAAGTTAAGAAGAACTCTAAAAACAACCACATACAGCCCAGTGAAGGGAAATGACATGGACATGAGATGGATTGTTACAGCTGAGAGAAACGACAATTTTACTAAGCTCCCAATCAAAATCTTTCCATCCTGCGAAAGTATCCAGTAACTCAAACTAAATTTTCAAAGAAAAGACATCAGTTTCAGTAAATTCAGCACTGACAAATTGTATCTAAAGTCCAGATACCTTTAACTTTGTTGACTCTCATGAAATATACTGACCATGGAAGACAGCAAAGAAGGAATTAAAATTTCCAACCCCATACTCCCATAACAGTATTTCTCCTACAGAGCAGAAGAATGGTAAACATTCACAGAATAAATACAGCTGAATATTCAGTGCCCAAAAATGCATGTCTCAAACAGGCTCTTATTTCAAGTCTTCTTTCCCATTTTCTATAGGACAAATTACATGTTTCATGCTTTCCTTGAATCATGGACATGTCACTGCATGTTCAACAGAACACTATCTGACATGCACAACCTGTAAGTATAACTGATCTCTACAGTAACCTTTACAGATACTTAGTTTATAGGGATGTAAATAGTGAATAATGAAAATAACAGACAACTGTAGTGACTGGGCAAGAGCTACTTCAATTGCCACAGAATGAAACACTATGAGTACATCACAATTACTATGACAAACAAAGAGCTTTAAGTCCCATGGTCATCAAGATAGTAGAAAAGGTGGAAAATAGCAGAAGATTAACATCCCTGAACCTACCAAGGGTTTTCTCTCCTCCTTCACATCTCCCACATGGTTGTGGCCGTAGTAATCTTCACTATTCTCCAGCTTGACATCCGACACCTCTGGAACCAACCGTGGCATGTCATTTTGTGAGGCAACTGGAACTGACCCTCTAGGCTGCCTGCCACCAAATGCCACCACATCTGACTGCGATTTGCTCAAACTCACTGCCACAGCTCCTTTGGGTTCCCGGAAGCTGCCAAACGATTCCTGTTTGATCCCAGTAGTTGTTGTTGTTGTTCCTTGCGAGCTGCCACTTATATTATGCTGGGAGGTGAGAGAGTATGAGAGCAAACCATGGGAATCATGATCGGTATGAACCGTGACACCCTTAGTGGGAAATGTAAATGGGTTTTGGACAGATGGCTTAGCTGCTTGGCCTGTCTTACTAGAAATAAACTGCTGCTGATGTTGATGCTGTTGCTGCGGTTGGCCTTGGTGGTACTGCTGGCTCAGTTTGGCAGGATAGGGAGGGGGAGGGGTGTAGTCTGGGGGTGGTGGAAGGGATGTTGAAGTTGATGACTGCATGGTCGATAATGAGGATGAGGATGATGACGCAAATGATGATGAGTGCACTATGGGCTTAGGGATATGGGCGAGAGATGATGTGGTTTGTACAGAATGTGGTGTAACGGATGATGATGTTTTTGCTGCGTGCACTGGCACAAACGCCTGAGAGTCTCTAGACTTTGTGACTATTGTGCCTACTGTAGGGGCATGAGAAGCTGACACCGGTGTGTTGAAAAGCTGTTGGCCAAGAGCAGAATACAAAGCACCATGTTTATTATCCTTTCCAGGAACATAACTGCCACACGTTGGTCCTGTCTGTATGCTTGGCCCATCACCTATAGATGCCAGCTGCCCAATATCAATATCCACATCTATTGCTGTCTGCTTAGATTCTCCAGGCCTGCACTTGGAGAGAGCATGTATGGCCTGAGCAGCACTTGCGCCAGGTTGTTTCAACCCACCTTTACTGCCACTGGCCTGGACAGAGGAGGAAGTCTGTGAGGAAGCAGAGCTGGCATTTTGAAAACCATGCTGGATGCCTAAATGTTTAGTCTGTGCATGGCTCTCTACTCTCATGGGTGTGTCTGTCTGGACCATTCTCTCACTCATAGTGCCACTAATGCTGGCCTGAATAAGCCTCTCCAAGGCCTGTTGCTTGTCTAGGCCAGAGAATATTTCACCTAGTCCTCCAGCAAGATTAATGGCTGGTGGAGGCTGAGCCTCTGCGTGGGCCTGTTGCTGGAAAGTCCAAGAATGGTCTCCTGCAGGTTCTGACTGTAACTGCTTGGACTGAAGAAGAGTCCCTCCCGACTGCTGCTGCTGATGTCTTAGGAGGTTGTGTTGTTGCTGACGCGGTTTTGGTGAATCTGTGGATGATGATTTCACTGGGGAGATGTGCTGGCCTTTCCTTCCCATACTAGAAACAGATGTGGTGGAGGATAAACTCTGTGAAGATGGAGCCAACTGTGCTGATGATGATAATGAAGACAATAACATAGAAGAGTCGCCAGATAACAGCTGTTGTTGCTGCTGCTTGAAATGAGATGGCATTGTTACAGAAGCAGTTTTTGCAACTGTGGATGACACGACTGATGGTGACAGCTTGGATGCTAACAAAGGCATGCTGGCTTCTAAGGTCTGTGGAAAGGAAAAGTAAGCAATAAAATGATTCTTTACAATAACCCGTAACCTAGCATGAATCTAGTGTTTCTGTAACTGTAACACCATACACACATGAGTAAACAGACAACATGTGTAATCATTAAGATGTATGCATTTAGTGAAGGGCAAATGACCAAGTCAGCATTGAGAAAATAAAAATTTGCTACATACAAAGCCATAGATCCTTGTTGTTAACCTACTAAAAACTGGGTAAATTACATAAAAACTCCACAATAATCCTGATTGTATAGGAATTCATAAGAAAACATATGTCTCAGTGACTGTTGACTTGATGGGTGTACACAAAAATCCAGACAGTCACAAATGTATTTGTTCTTGCTTTTGTGGGGTGATTTGAGGATAATTTTACCTAAGCACAATCTGTGGTAGCTGCAGTCTGGGGAAAAAATGTTTCACTTTGCTTCCGATCTGTTAACATTTAAGTCACCAAATTAATGCACAAAATTTGAACTGATTATAATTTTCATTTACACATAGCTGACAATCAATAGAAATGGTGATAAGAGCAGGGATGGAATCAGGTATCAAAAAATGGAAAATATTTTTTAGTGGAGCCCTATTAAAGTCATGATAAAATGTTAAAATGCACTTGATCAAAAAAAAAAAAAATTCCAACAATGTTGGAACAGGTTGCATCCTTGTAAGAGGTTTTATATAGTATTACCTCCTGTGAGTGATTAATGTTTCAGCAAGACTACTATTTGCAGTTCCAAGAGAGACCTTTGTTTCTTGTTGTCACTCTTCATGGCAACATTCGCTAAAACCATGAAAAAATGAAATGGTGACATATTCCCCATGGGCCACAACTAGTCAGCAGATTGTAACATGACCCACCATGGTACATCTAAATTACTCCAAGACTTCTCATACCTTTGCTTCTGAATCCTTTGGAGATGCTCTCTGAGAAGCTGAATATCCTTTCGAGAAAGCCCCAGGTGTCTGTCTGGGTGCCAGCTGTGCATCTATGCTGCGAGAACTCTGGATCTGGGACATCAACTGCTGCTGCATGCCTGGACGCATGGCAGCCAACTGAGCACTGGATTTCTGTCCATTGGCCTCCATTTTTATCTGCTGGGCAATCTCCATGGCACTGCGAGTTGAGGGGCGGGGAGAAGAGGACTGCATGGAAGAAGCTGTGGTTCCAATGCTCGGATTGCTGGGACTCGCAGCCTTAGGAATGTGAGACACGTTTGCCGTCTGAATAGTGCCATCTGAGGAAGTCAGCAAAGTTTCAACAGTGGACTGGGTAGTGGTTGTCATTGAGCCACTTCCAGCTTTTGAATCTAGTGAGTCAACATCTTGGAGTCCTAAATAACCACCTGCCCCAGCAATAGAGGTCAGTATTTTACTGAAGGTATGAGTCTGTTGAAAAGAGCCTGACACACTGTTTGAGCTGGGAGACAGGCTGCGAATATTGGCTGGGGACTTTCGACTTGCAGTACTGTAAGGTGGAAGGATGCCTGATGTGCATGTAACTACAGTCACAACACCACCTTCAGTCTTTGAAGAACTAAGAATCCCCATTGGGTCGGGCATGTTCCCCTGCAAAGCTGACCTTAGCAAATTTGGTGTGGTTGATGTGGTTGTGGTTTCCCCCATGACTTTCACCATTTGTGCTGTGATGCGTGATGGTGACAGATCACGACTCAGGGAGGAGCTTTTAGTGGTCACTGGATGGTTGTGTTCTTTCCCTAGTGGGGACACACCCCTGATGCTTGAAGGAGACATGGCAGGAGATACAATTACTGACGGTGATGCCACACGACCTAAGGGACTACCCCCAGTTTTTGACAAACTAAGCTGGTTCAGTATGGTTGAGGCCTGCTGGGTTTGATCAGCAGATTGTTTTGACTTTTTCTTTTGATGCTGCGGCTGCTGCTGTTGCTGGACCTTTGAAATTTCTTTAGGTGAGACCTGCTGGTCTTTGGCTTGTTTGAGAATGGCAGCGACAGTTTTGGATGAGGAGCTAGAGCCTGATCCAACATGGTGACCACTGCTGACACTCCCTTGATTCATCATCACAGTATCTTTGGGTGGTCTCCCTTTTTTCCTTCCGGTTTGCCCCAAAATATCATCATCGGCCTCAGATTCCCTATGATGACAAAACAACATCAATGGATTAGATTTAGAGCATAACTCCACCTGATACCATAAAGTGGATTGCGGTTATAGGTACCTTCCCCACACCCACTTCGCCCAGTCAGTGGCTTTTCCTAGTCATTCCTAGTCATCTGGAAAATGGGAAAGTTCTGTCTGGAGGAAATTGTCAGCCATAGACGATACTGCATAATGCATTAAAATAAACATACATGCAAGGATACTCATGCATGTATATTGTTGGAGTGAAGCTATAATAAGCTGGGATGTTTGAAATATTACCCTAATAATATATCATAAACAAACCTACAAACAGATACATAACTTTGCTGAAATAGTAACAATGGAACTACCATCATTTGGAATATTTATTTTCATTCACTGCAGGCCACTTGCCTCTGAGCTGCTTTTGAACACAACCACAGAAGGACAATACAAAAAAGCCAAAATGCAACAAATCTTTCTTACTTTTGCAATGTGAAACATTTGTGTTCGTCTGACACAATTATCTTACTTTGGAGTTATATTTAAACTCTGTTGGATCTCAAAAAAATTAAGGTCCCATATACAATGGTATAGGGTTCTTCAGAACACTACTCGCTGAAACGGAGTCCCCCTAACAATCTATTTCTAGCCCGGCAGCTGGCTGTTCCCTTCATTCATGAGTGAAAGGTCAGATCGGTACTGCCTTCGCTGTTGACTATTACTACAACTAATATTACTGATTAGGCTGCTAGGCATAACCTAGAAGTTCACTCAACCAATGCCCCGGAACAAGCACTGTGCTTAGGGTACTTGCCACTTGGACATAGGAAATAACATTGTCAAGATCTGTGGCCGTATGCCACAGATCTTGACAATGTTATTTCCTATGTCCAAGTGGCTATATCCTTATGTAAGTTAATGCAATGCGGTAACCATGGGAAACTCCAAGACATTAGTAGTATTCACCGTGATTAACGCAATACATTAATTAACATATGGATTATGCATACGGTCACTGGAGAGAGTATTTTTTTCCTCCTTATTCCTAAACTTTAGAAATTTCCGAAATACCACTAATTTAAATTTTAAGATCATGCAGTCAAAAACTTTTTGGTAATGATGCTACCAGTCAAAAATTCCCTCTCCTTCACATAAGCTATGGGGTTCAAAATTGGGAAGAAGGTTCATTTTACAGAATTCCTGCTGACCAAAAAAAAAAAAAATNAAAAAAAAAAAAAATACCAATCAAGCCTATGGTTGATGGTTGCAGCAGCTAGTGGTTATTCTGTGCAACACAGTGCAATATCAGTGAATGAGCAAATGAGTTTGGGGAAACTAATAGTTGTGTCGGATGTGCTTGCTTAATCTAGACTGTAGACAAAGAGAATTTTCGACATTTATGTCCATATTATCACTCAGAAACGCGTACACATTTACCTATCCACAAATCCACAAGCATCCCAATACACACACACACACAGACACGTGCACTAAAATATACATACACACACACTCACACACGTGTATACCACGCACACACACCTGCACAGTCATGCCCATACATGTTATGATAGAATTCAATATAAAGTATGCCCTTGGTGTGCGTATTATTGAGGTACACATGATATACTTGTTAATATGTGCCTCATTAATGAAATCAGAGTTGCCAACCTAAAAAAATTTTTTTTAGTAAGATCTGCACAATTTTTTTAGTGAGATTTGAATTTTTTGGGGGAGACAGCATATCGGCAAAAAAAAAAACAACTCATGACATAATGTGCTCCTTTTGCTCTCAGCATCAGATCCTGAGTCACTCACACAGCCTTGTTTTCGGGGTATACGTTTGGGTCTAGATAAAAGAAAATATTGAAATAAAGCCACACTTCAGCTTGGCTATCACACACAGAGTCAGCTATCAAGCGATACGCTATCTAATAATATAGCCGATCTAATCTAGTCTAGATCTAGAATCAAGGAAAAATGCTCAATTCTGCAATTCTTAAAACTGTCCACACTGACACACGTGTTTTGGAATCTAACAGATAATAAGAATAATAACTTGTCAAGATCTCTATTAAATTAGGTCTAACTTTAAAAGTCCATGCAAAATTCTTGTAGGCTAACAACACACACGATTCAACTTGCGGTCGATTTGAATGAGAAAGTAGGTAGGCCTAGGCCTAGGTTCAAGGCAAAGCACTGAGCATATGACACATTGGCTTGTCTAATCAAATAACAGCCTTGCCTGACTAAACAAAGCAAAGAAAGCGGGAATTGTGAGCCAAAAAAAAAAATTTTTTTTTTGGCCGACTGAATGTTTATCAGTTATGTTTCCGGTGTCAACTTTGTTTTGTGTGCCAAGAATTTTTTTCTCTTAACGCCGGCGGATATTTCATGAGATTACCACATTTTTCGTAAGTGCGTGAGATTCGGCGATTTTTCCTGAGTCTCTCTGAGAAATGATTAAATGATAATGAGTCCGTGCACATGAAATTCATACTTAATACCAGGTAAGTATTATAATATCAAGATTCCTCTATATGTACACATAATGAGATAAATCGACCTTCATTTACTCTCAAGGGACTATGTTTTACAATGTCTGTTAGTATCAGTACTACCTATTAATCAGCTGCACACAGGAGAAGGGAAAGGGGAAGTCAAGAATTTCAACTTCCTTATGTACTGTACAATGACACCTTGATATTAAGTTATTATATCAATATGTATACCTCTTTACTTAATATGAAATCATATGTATTTGTGAATTCTTAAGTCCTCGATAAGTATAAGTATAATGTATACTTTTTGCATGCACCAAGGGGCATTTGATACAAGAACTTTTTTAATGAAATGAAACACAAAATTTTCAATAACAAGGTAGGCCTGAGCATGGGTTCCAGCTTCTAATGCTAAGATTACACAGATCCGTCCTTCCATTCCCCGAGTGAAGAATTCGGCAAAGTGAAATAGATCTATGGATTACACTGATTTCGTGGACCGATTTTGTGGGGATACCCTACAGAAGAACAGTTTGATGAAACAGATTTAGGTCATTAAAAAAACAATTTCAGCGCCAGGAACGTCATTTTTTCTAAGCTTCACAGTGAGAGAGTCAATCACTAGCCTCGGCCAATGTTATGCACCAATATGCACTTTGACCTCGACTCCCAGCCTTGCCAGGTGGCCTCCGACTGATGACGAAGGCAGTTATCGGACTCAGAGCGTGCAGAGGTCCTCGTGGAAGATCTGAAGAACTCTATGGTTTCAATGGATCATTTTCTTGAAATTAACCCCCTTGAACTTCCTAGGTGGCCCTCAGGGTATTCAGGTATATTTTACGTTTTTCATTCTATCCCTATTGTAAATTTAATAAAATATTGATAGCATCTCTTTCAGCATTTCATGTAACAAAATTCATCCAAGGGTTCACAGAGGTATTTAACTCTATTAAGAACAATTCTACTTTGTACAAATGGTGGAGAAAGGCAAATCAGCCTCTTGAATTAGTATGCATACAGAGCAATAAATGTGACTATTAGCTGGTGTCACTGCAGTAACTTACATATGGTATATTTTGTTTATCTTTGATAATTTTGAAAGATTTTAAGACTGACGTTATAGTTTAATTGTCATCACAATGAAAGTGCTGAAAAATTGTTTATGATACCCCAAAGACTGTTCATGTGCAAATACAAAATTCTGCAGCTGATAGTGTGGATGCAATAAAATTTCAAACATACAAAGTCAAGTGGCAGAAAATGGCCAGCAGTGTGCAGTCTGAGCATTATCATTCTTTAAATTTGTGAAGATATTCTTTCACTTCTGGATACTGTACAAGGTTAGTGTTTATTTCTGTCCTGTAATATCTATGAGAAGTGGGGGTTCTTCAAAGGCAATGTGTGTTCGAAAATGAAAGAAAACTTTGATGATGCCTCTCCCCTTTTATACTGATTTCCTCTTTCACACTGCAACTTAAGCTGTTAAGATGCTATGGAAAATTTAAGTTAAATGATATATTTATATATCAGTGACGCCAGTGTTAAATCTGATTAGGAGAAAGTCATTCCCACCATGTTAGAAAACTATGGGTAGTTCAGTATATGTTCTTCATTTAGATTTAATCTATTCTTACACTAGGTTTATGTTGAGATCTAGTGACAATCATCCTGAGTTAAAAGCTCTACTGATAGTCTAACCAATAGTAATAATAATACTAATTAATAGTAAAAACATTGGTTCATCAAGAAAAGAATAGGAAATCCTCCTTACTCAAACTTATCTAGTCTAGATCTACTATTTAAGCTACTCAATTTTTTTTCCAGCACAAACAGGCCTGGTGTCCTAGATCTAGTCTGCACTGACTGCATTATCATCATTAATCCATGCCACATTCAAACATTGATTGACTGAACAAAAGTATAGAATGGCCCACGGCCTAACCCTGTACCCATCTGAGAAACACTGATTCAGTGCAAAACTGCTGTCTCCTTGACACTTTAATTTAAGGAAATCCCATCATGGTTATTCATGCCACACAATACCCATTCAAACCAAATCGCATCGGGAAATCCAGATGGTTGAGGTGCTGACGACAGTGACACTCTTGTCACACACTAAAAAAATCACTCGTTTTTTAAAGGAGTTCAAATAAGCAATAATTTCCACTGCAAAGCTCGGTGTCTTGGCATCTGCTAGTGCAGATGATCATATATTAAAAAAGGAAATCATTTCGCTTATGCACTAATTAGAGACTGCAAAAAATCTTACAAAGCTAGAGTTTGACTTGGGAAGACTTTCCGCTGTTTCAGTCTTCTTTCCAAGTCTTCGGCCATTTTGTGTAAACATAACCGGAACGGTGAAGAGTATGAAATTGTCCACAAATTTTGATGACGTCATCATGATAAACTGTGTTGTTACAACTTACCTCTCAAGAGATCTACACATAATATATCTCTGCTAAATAGATTTAGATCTACGGTGATTCAGATATATAAACATAATTAATATTTGTTTACAGGTAGGGCCTGGAGATCCACTCCAAATTATGAAATACAGTATTTTCAAGTAGGGCCACAGAGTTCTATTATTGTCAATAAATAGAACCCTGTGAGTAGGGTCTATATAACTGTGTTAAGTTAACTCGTCCAAATGATTCAGATATACCCAAAATAGATCCAGAAAACAAAAAATTCTAAAATAAGCTGAAAATCTGCATATCATTCTGTTAGCCGAACAAATGTAAAATGAATTTATTTTTAACAAAATTAGTAGGCCTATTGCACCTTGTATCAAGGTACCATAATGCAGAAAAAAAAACAGCTCTGAATTTCTGAATTATTTACAGTATTTGGTGATATACGGTGATTTTGAGAATCTCATTTGTAGAAATTACAAACAAATTTAAATGTGGTTTTAGTGAATGAAATAGAAATGTGCCGGAAAATTACGGGGTAAGCATTCCTCAAATGCTTACTTTAGTGCAGGAGTCATACTAATTCGGTAATGGACATTTGATCAAGTTTTATTCACCTATCTTTAAGAGTGGCTGCCAGGTTATCTTGACATAACTGAACAAATCGAGGGGGAAATGAGAAACGGAGGAAACGCCAGATAATGTAATCAAATGTTTTAGCATGAGCATTTACTCACTCAAGAAACAACAACAGCAGCAATAACAACAACAACAACAACAACAAAAACAACAACAAAAACAACAACATCAATAACAATAATAATAACAACAACAACTACTACTACTACTGCTACTACTACTGCTACTACTACTACTACTGCAATAACAACAAAGCAACTAATAGAAATATAATGGTTACAACAAATATGTGCATGAAGTGCAAAATAAATGGGTGAACTTCAATATGGACTAGATAACCTGAAAGATATTTTCGGACCACATTTCACTCTAGTATGGGTTAAGTCTCCCTTCAAAAGATACTTTAAATATAAAGATAATGTTGGCAGTGTTGTGGTTTCTTTCTCATATCACTAACCACTCGCTGCTCCACTTTGGTACCGGTATGTGGTTTACAGCGACATGATAAATACATTTAAATAGACTAATAATGATCAGCAAACGACAACAGTATGCGCTAAGTCGTAACATTCAGTCATTAGGTTGATGCTTACTTTCAAATTCCCGAGCATCGCTACTAGAAAATGTCCTTTTGGTCTCTCTTTGTTGACCATGAGTTTCTGGATCTAGAGCAGCTTTCATTGATGTTTCCAAAAGCGAATGCCTTCTTAAGCACCATTTCTGTTTGTTTAGTCTTTTATGGTCTTATCCTCTCCAACATAATGTTACTCAAACATGATTGTGTCTGATCTGATCTTTTTTTTTAACCTTTTTTTTATTGCAAGTCCTGCAGAAAAAAAAAATGGAAGAAATGTTCTAAAACTAAGTGAGGGAGTTGAGAAGACACTGAGGCCCTGATACATGTATCTTCAAAATATGAACCTCGAATTTTTTCGCTAGTTTCCGGTAAACAAATTTTTACAGTATTTTTAATGCCCTGGACTCGATTCACCATGCTGATATTCGAGATTCGAGACTCCCATTGCCACAGAAGAAAGACTAATCTTACTCATTGCACTGATTTAAAAGTGTTGATTTTCCATTCATAATCAGTAAAGACATCGGGAATCAATCTGTAATAGGAGGAAAATATAATGCTGATGCAAGTACTTTAATCTACGGTGCCCTTTGAACATCGGGAATTGGAATGGAGCATACACAGAAATAGAATCTGGAATACGCCACGGTATCGATGCATGTGCGATTCGGTTACACTACACTGACACGGTTCACAGTAATGGGAAGGATTGCACCAACTTGTGTCAAGTTATGTCACTGAATGTCTGATTACATTGTGCGGTTGGGATAAATTGTGACAGGTGCACCGGCAAAGTGTAAACTGAAATGTCAGAATATACAGAAAAGTAAGTTCTATTCATACCCACATGATGCCCCAAGCAAGTTGTGAGTTAATGTGAGTAAAAAACACAGTGACGCCACCTTAGACCTAACAGTAACAGTAACGCCAACGGTGTGACGTTTTGCGCAATCACAATGATGAATGAAGTGACCACAGCCTCGGCGTTAGTGCATAGGCACAGAAAACTACTGTAATTACTGTAGCAGACTGCATCAGTTTTCTTTGTATTCCTGGTTGAATGTCTGCTGAATAGTCAAATGTTGTGAGCAGTACTTTATGTGCATGTGATTGTGTAGGCTGAAGTTGAAAACTTCACACTGTCTTGATCTGATTTAGATCTAGACTAGACTAGGCTATACAGATTTGAAGACAAAATGAAGTAAATGTATCTCAGACTCAGAGTGAACACTCGGGCTTAGCAAACACCTGTATTTATAAAATAAATGCACAATTCAAATGACATCATTTGCCATCATAAAAAGCCGAGGATGTGACTCTGCAGAAATGACAGCAGATTGATATATTGAAATGGCCTTCTTTCATATAGCACTGTTTGATGTCTTGTCTAAGACTCTAAATGAACTTTGTATGATATCATTACCTCAGTGGTGTTGTCCTGAGAGAGAGCCATTGAAACCATTTGGCATGATCATGAGCATAGGATAATGATAAAATTTAAATAGGTAGGTATTTTTTTTAGTATTTGCTAAGGCGGGGTTGTTCATTCTGAGGTACATTTACTCTAGTGATCCTTGTTTTAAATTGTGATAGACAGGATTCATACATCCTCCTGGAACTCTAGGAGCACCTGGTAGTTCTCCTGAAATTTGTTTTGGAGAGAAAAAAAAAACACATCCTGGAAATATCCTTGATTAATTTCTTCATTACTGTCCTTACTTAAATATAATTTTCCCCTGAAATCTCCTAGGAAATTGTTCCCTCAATCTGCATGTTGTTAATGTTATGACTGCCACAGCCGACAATGTTAAGAAAATCTTTATCAAGATATGCCCAATTGAACTTCTAGAAAATATTGAAATCTGGAACTCCTCTTGAAAATGATTGGCCAGGCAGGTCGTAAACCCTGGATTTGAATGAGTGCTAGCCACTTCTCCTAGCTTTTTATCAAGAGAAAAAAAATCGTTTGGTTCTTCTCTGACAGTGACACATAAACCATTTATTCAACGTCTTGTCATCTTCTGAATTAATGCAGGGTAGGCTGATGATGATGATATTTACTGCAAAGGGTAAAAATGTACATTTAAGGTGAACCAAAATTTATTGTTTTTATTTCTTTCCAGCCCTCTTGAGACAGAGCTTGAGACTTTGGAGGCAATTTATGTCAACGAGCTTTCAGTCGCCCGAAAATCTGAGTAAGTTTTCTTCCTCAACACTAACATAGCTACCTGGACCCTCACTGTCAGTCATTGTCACTCAGTCAGTGTTGCCCAGTGTCAGTTATCTTATCGTTTTGCCTTGAAGATTGCCACTTTCTCTGACTGTGAGGCAGATTCATAAATTTGATGCTAGTTAGTATCCAATGCCCTCAGGGTCACCACCAACATGTGAAAAAATTTCATGCTTGCATGTAAATGAGTAGTGTATAAGTATTAATGAGAACTGATTCAATCTTCTCTTCACAAAGGGTTAAAATGGGAAGTGAAACAGTTTGGCTTGCAGTGATCTTAAAAACAAAAGGTTGTTGTGCAATTTTCCTAAGCACAAATATCACTATTTGTTTTGGTCATATGTGCAGTCCTGAGCTGCTGGGTTTAACTAATATTGTGGTGTTGCTCAGATTAGACTGAACAGTTTGATACCAAATAGATGATTTAATGTCATATTGTGTTTTATTCCTTATTTTTATTTCATTCCACTGAAAAAATCAACTCCGCCCATTATTTTGATGCAGCTCCCTGCATCTTTGTGTTGAAATATTACATATATATATAAGACTTAATGCTGATTTCATTTATTTTCAGTGGATCAGTTGACAGAATTGAATTGCTGCTCCATCCGGCCACAGGCCATGACACTGCTAAGCAGTATGTTTGCATGACAGTAGTGTTTATGCCAGGGGCAAAGGTTAGTAGGCCTATCATCTCATCTATGCTAATGGACACAAATTTATTTACACATGCAACCAAAATGTACGCATACCCTTGGTTTATTAATAATACAAACAACCCTGCGTAATCCCCCTCTGCTTAATCGCCACTTCCGCTTAATCGCAACCTTCCCCAGGGAACCATATTTCTCCTATATAAAAGTCATGGATAATCGCAACTCACTCCGGATAATCACAACTCCTCAGCTGCCATAAAAATCTACGATCAGTGGTAGAAAGATTATCACTGATAAATAAATATATACCCTGACATCTAAAACTGTGAGACAGAAGGCAGACCGATTGACTAAGTGACAGCTGCCATGCCGTGACAGGTGTGATAAGTCCCTCTTCTCCACATCCACCTCAATTAGGTTAGATCAAAGAACATGTCATATGAATAGTTGGTCAATCTTGACCGCACCATCCTACTCATTATTGTCTTGTGGATTACTGCGAGGTGGCCAGTGAAACGGGCCTCGGCGATCAAACATTCTTGGTCTACAATACCGTCCCGAGTTTAGTGACTTGAAGGGGCCAACACGGTGACTGAACCACGACATAAAAGAATTTTATCATGGCAGAAAATACCAGCTCCACATTATCACAACCCTGCTTAATCGCAACTTTTTCCGTGATCCGGAGGTGTTGCTGTAATAAGATCTTATTATAGTGGTAACATTAACATGGAGGTCCACCTGAATAATGAAATGATTCAGTGTTAACGAGACTGTACGTGTGGAATTCATACTTATTAACAAGGTATACTACTATATATGCATTATTGTCACCCCAAATACAAATAAAGTTTGGGTAAAGAACAAACTTCGTTAATCAGACATTACCTATGTCATGAAGGGATGGGATGGAAAATCAGGTTGGGTTGAAGAAAAACAAAGCAATTTTGAAATCCAAGGGGTGAATCAACCACGGTGCCTCAACACACTCAGTTTTACAAAAGGCTGATATGGGAGATGGGTGACAAAGAATTTGATCCATCAACTAAATGCTTGAGGATGTTTGGTACCAAGGTAGGCATCTGTTGGTTCAGGATTGATCATGGTCGAGGTGAGCTGTTAGTCCTACCAGCAGTAATGTCTACTTTGGCTGATTAGGCCGTGTCAAGGGGGATGAGGGCAAGTCTTCACCACAGAATTCATGCTTTGATTATGAGGGAAAGCTGAAGTGTCTTTTCTAAGATGTATGTCTGGGTAAGGGTATCACAGAGAAACAACTGATCCCTGTGTTTGGAATCAGCAGTCAGAGTGTGAGTATAAGCACCATAATATATCTTTATTCTAGAGTTAAGGAGAAGCTCAGTTTTGTATTTGTTTGTTTCGTTTCCAGTATCCTGATGAGCCTCCAGAGATTGAGATTCGCAACCCACGCGGATTTGGGGAAGAAGAAGTGGCCAGGTCTGTAGGTGCTGAATTATATCAGTTTATTACAGACAAGGAACATAAGTTCCCAAATGTTCATATTGTTCCCTGCATGCATATCTATAATTCTTGATGTTACACATTAATTTATTTTGCGTTAATACGAAGATTTCTGTTCTTGATATTTTTTTTTTTTTTGACGGTACTATGGTTATTAACTAAGTGGTATAAATTTTTTTTCCCAAGCATATCTACATTGATTTCACCCTTGACTTTACAACTGCCTCTTTGTCTTGCAGCCTTGTGGAGGACATGATTTTAAAAGCTCAAGAATCTACAGGAGAGGTCATGTTATACACGCTTATAGAGGTCAGTGCTTAACATAGATGTACACACTTAGAGTATGATGATGTATGAAGGTATACCAGTGTTTTGCAGAAAAAAACTGCCTCTATTCCTGTAAGTTTGCCACCTTTAAATGTCTAAACTAGTTTTTGAAATGAAATTTTTAAATTTAGCATTTATACTAGGTAAATATTACTTGGCAGTGGCTTCTCAAAGATTCAGTAAGAACCCTGGCATCAGATATGGCCAAGCTCAGAATCAGTAAAGTGACTTTCAAAGAAAGGTTTGTCACTTGAAGACGTCCTTAGAGAAAAGGTTGCTCTACTGTACAGAATTTGAAGGTTTAATTTCAAAATTTTATTTCATGAATGTTAAGGTATATGTATATTTTATATCACTTCAAAAGTGGAGATTAGAAATAAAACACAATAGGAGGGGTGAAGACCTACAGATTCAAACTTATGAAGAAGAAAATGGTGCCGGAGTTTCTTTCTTTTGCATTTATGGTAAAACAGTATTATCTGTTGTCCAACAATAGGTCCACATTCCACATTGTTGTGGCATTATTGGTACTCAGTGGTTTCTATGGATCATTGGATTTTGAGACTTTGCCCCATTGTCATAAAGTTTAGGAGGGATTTATAAATTTTTGGAGAGATTTTAGTTTTTTTTCTTAAATAACATCAGCTTTGGAGAGCAGGGAGAATGGAAGATTGGTGCATCTTCAGTGTATATTTAGGAGGGATTTTGAAATCCAAGGGGTAAATCATGCAAAAACACTAGATAAGTCTATGATGTTGTCCTTCAAATAGGCCGTATTGCCACAGTTTGATAATCAGCACGTCCAGGTGTTCATGGGTTATTCAAAATTCAATACCAGGATGCAGCTTCCACAAAGATTTCTTTGTGTTTGTATAATATTCTGTGAACTTTTACCTTTAATCCTCTGGAACCTCAACTTCTTACATTTAGCCTCTTATTGCTAGTACAACAAGCGGCATGTTCAGGAGATCTTCATAAGAAGTTCATCACTTTCTACTTTGACTTGATGGGTTATTGCTTTGTTTATCTTGTGTTTTCATCTGTCAGATGGCTAAGGATAGCTTAACAGAAGGCAACATCCCTCACTGCCCTTGTGTCATTTGTCTTGAGCACTTCCATGAGCATGACAGCTTTCATCGGACATCCTGCTACCATTACTTCCACACACGGTGCCTCCACCATTATCTCATGCATGCCACTGCCCAATTAGAAGATGAGGAGAAGGATGCATCGGAGAGAAGACATTTGGATGTCAGCAGCCAAGATCAGGTGGGCTGCACTGTAGAGGATGATTGAAAATATTTCTAGTGACTTCTTTCATATGAATAGCCTTTATTGCCAAAGAACTTGAACCCCAGGTAATAGCAGCATCCTGGGAGCATGGAAGAAGTTGCATTTAATCCTTTAATTTGCAGCCTGGGCACCAAATCAACAAGGCTGTGACAACAAAATTAATGTTGAAGGTATGTAACCCATAGCATCACAAGTAATGGCTTTTCTTGCAGGAAAATGAAAAGGTGGCAGTGGGCTTTGCAGTAAAACTTGAGGGAGGGCAATGTGGTAAATAAAGGACCTTGCAGGGCTGTAGACTGTTCAGTTTGATTTAAAACCCTGCTCTGATGTTGCTGCTGTAAAAAATGTGTGACTAAGCAGAGTCTACAGTATATTATGGTTCTTTATTTTTGTCACATGCCTTTTCTAAGTTTAATCTGGTCAACATACATTATGTGAGCGCTAAATTTATGAATTATGATCAAGCATGATATTTGTTGTTTTAAATAGACCTGCAGGTGATTGCAAGCAGTTGGTCTGATTGTCATTGTTTTTTTTTTTATTTAATCTCTTTGCCTTGTCTTCTTTTTGGCACAAAATTAATGAATGACTAGGGATGTGACATGTGTCTCAGTAGATTCAAAGTTTATTGGAATTCCAGTCACTCTGTATTTGTCTAAGACTGGACATTAAAAACAGTTGTGGTTTGCAAGCATATGGTTAAAAACATAAAAACAAAAAGAGGTGTCTTGGTCCTCACTTGGGTTTATTAATGCATAAACATGAATTTTGAAGAATATGTTGCCGTTTGTAAGGAAATTTTCATAAGAGAGCAAGTCTTAAGTTCTTTCATAGAACTTGCAGTGGTTTGTTTTCTTTGTAAACATTGAAGTAAACATTGAAACTAAATTAGATACATTTATGCAGAAGTGTCTTTGTAAGTTGGAGAAATTCATCATTTAAGAAGGAACTTATTGCAGGAGTCGCACCACCTAGAGACATTGAATCAATAGAAGCTTTATGGACATGGGCCACTAACCTTGCAATCTGCATCTATTTCACTAACCAGGACAAAGTCATCATCTGCCCAGTGTGTCGAGCAGCTTTAGATGAACCATCTCTGGCAGTTGCTGACTGGACAGATGAGCCACAGGAAGAAGAGGAAGAGAAAAAGTTTGAGCTTTCACCAGAGATGAAAGCACAACAACAAAAGATGCGGGAGGTTTTTGAGCGCCAGAAAGTCAAAGGGGGGATAATTGATCTGGAACAGGAGAAGAATAAATTCCTAGTGAATCCTGTAAGATATCCATCAGTTCAGTTTTTCTTTGTAATATGGTTGGTAAAAAGTTTGTGAGTCTTTAAAAGTTATGTGTTGTGTAAAATCAGGTTTTAAGACCTTAAAAGAGTCTTTAGAAAGATCTTAAATAGTCCCTAGAATAGAGATTCAGTTGTCCAGTCCTTCAGTAGTATTTAAAAAGGAAGAAAGTTTCTGTGTACATAGTTTAAACAACTTCCGAGGATATCATATGAAATTATCCTTTAAGATTTACCACAGCCTATGATAATCTCATTCATTCTTTTCTTTCACACAGGCAGTTTAACAGGCAGGCTATTATTTAGAGTAATTTAATTCTAGGCTGTAATATTAAACTTAGATGTAAATTTGGTGCTCATGTTGTTAGGTGATTTATATGCATATACCGATAAAACTTCCTTTTTACAGGAGGATCGTCTTCCAATCAGAAGCCCAGTGCCAGCCCAGATGACAGCAGACATAAAAAATACAACCTGCAAATCTTTCAAAACGCAGGATGGGGAGGAAGGGACTGAGGAAAAGTGGTGGAGAAATCCTGGGAGACTGGACGATCATACACATTCTCGTAGAGGGAGGGGAAGGGGACGTGGAGAGGCACGCAGCTCAAACACATCTCAGGAAGAGAGGAGTTACCATCAGAAACATAGGTCCTCATCTTGGAGGGAAGAGAGAGGCAAGGATAGTAACAATCATCCCAGAGGCCTCCGAGACTCCCCTCTGTCAAGGAAGGAAAATAGGGATTCTGGGACAGATGGTCACAGTCAGATCTCTAAAGACAGCACAGAAGTTACAGAAACTTTGGGAGCCAAGTCTGGCTTGAGAACTGCAAAGGATTTGTCTGAAGAATGTGATCCTGACTTTAGGGAAGGGGATAGAGAGAAATTGAGGGGGGGCAGGGGTGTGAGAAGGGATGGTGGAAGGAGAGGGGAATATGGAAGAGGAAGGGGGAGAAATGATGGGGAACGTAGAGGCAGACGGGGAAGAGGAGGGAGAGGCCATCATTATGACGATGAGTGGAGGGAAACAAGGACAAGGGAATTCACTAGATCTGGTGATGTGCATGAAAAATATGAAAGGAAGCATGCTGAGGAAGCAGCTGATGAAGAGACTGAAAATAGTGGGAGAGAAAACCAAAGACAGGATGAGATGAATGATACACACAGAGATAGAGATTCAAGAAACAAAAGCTGGGACAGTACTTCCAGAGATAGGGGTAGAAGAGGTGGGCAGAGAGGAGGGACTGCAGGATCCAGAGGGAGAGATAGGCATGGGGGCAGCAGGTCTTATCATAGTAACCCACTTGGAGCTCCTGACGCCAGCAACAAGGAAATTGATGAGTTTTATGATGAGGATAATACTGATGAACCTTTGAGAAAGGATAGAGAACACAGAGGAGTTATGAACAGAAATCGTCTGGCAAAAGGGAGGGTGTCAGATGAAAATGAGCCTGGGAGAGCTGGGCATGATGAGAAAAGGTATGACAAGGGTGGAAGGAAGATAACTGAATATAGTCATGAACTTGAGAAATGGCAAGATTTCGAAAATGTCCATAGACAGTCCCCAAGGGATGAGAAAAATGTACAAGAGGCATCTGATGATCACACGGAGAAGTGTCATGAACACAGTGGTAAGGGACGTGAAGCAAAGCCAAGTGGAGCCAAGGGCACTGCCAAAAGAGATTCTCCTAGAGATCAGCATGGTAAAGTACACAAATATGGGAGTTCATACCATAGAAGAGAATATAGACGGCATGAGCATGGTGAAGAATGGGAAGAAAGTGAGGAAGGAGGCTATAGACACCCAGAACAAGGGACAGATTTTAGAAGTGGCAATGATCACTCGAAAACAAGAGGTGCTGGTTACAAGCATGGTAGAGATAGACAGAACAGACCATCTAGGAACTACGATAGTAGTAGACAGAAGAGAAGAGATGCTGACAAGATTGATGAAGGTGATCGACAGAAAGAAGGTGCTACATATCAAAGTGGCTATGATAAAGGTGAATCTGGTTTCCGTGACAAAGGGTCTGACAAGGGCAAACAGCCGAGCAGTGAAGAGAATAAGAGCAGTGAAAAGGGATTCTCAGCAAAATCACATGATGAGCAAGATAGGGAGCAACAACACCAACAACATCAACAACGTCATCATCAGAGACATGGTCCTCAGAACCAGTATCAATACCAACGTCAGTGGCGTCATCATGACAGGCAAGGTGAAGGAAGAGAGAGAAGTGACAGACAGCACAGGAATCAGGAAGTAAGAAATAGAATTAGAAACACTGACAGTCAGCGCTCAGGGAGTACAAGAGGTGATGACAGCTGTCCTCAGGCTGAGACCCAAGAAGATGAAGAGACAGACATGTGGAATCGGCAGTTAAACCTTCGGTGGCGACAACTAAACTTTGGATATACAGGAGAGAAAGAGTCTACCTCTAGAAAGGAGATGGCCAGTTTACCAGTGAATTTTGAGAAAAAAGATTATGCCCGAAGTCAGAGCTGGACCTCTGATGCTGCTAATAATGATATGAGCTCTCGACAGCAAGTGTACATGCGTAGCTGTTCCTCAAATGCTATTGACTGTGGCAATGGATATGGAATAGCAATGACAGCTGATATTGGGCATAGAGCTGAGAGTGAGTTATGGGACTGTGCAAGGGAGAGCACCAGGGATAGCAGTCAGATAAACTCATATTATATTGGCTACAATGAAGCAGAGGAAGAAGAAAACTGGGATGATGAAATCGATCCTTATGCTTATGAACGCCGCCTGATTAGGCCTGAACATCGGAAAGAATATGACAAGCTTAAGAAGACAGACTACGATCATTATAAGGAAAAGGTTAAAGACAGAGCTGCTCGCAGAAATGCTTTAGCTGATGAAGAAAGGAGAATGAGAAGGGAGGCTGTGCAAATGCAGAGTAGTTCTGAAGGAGCGGATGCTGCCCCTGCAAAACCCAAGCAATCTATCCTGGAATTGTTCAAGGAGAAACAGAAGGCAAAGGAAGAGCAAGCTGGAAGCAGCAAATATGAAAGTGATTTACGAGGGAAAGAGGCAGTGTCCCACTCAGCAGAACAGTCTGTGAATGCCTTAGAGAGACCCAGGTCTGAGAGTGACGTGAGGGGTGGAGTTACACCAGCAAGAGGTGATTATAGCAGGTCGACCTCATTAGAGGAATCTCAGTATGATGATGCTAAAGCAAATGCTGCTAAAGCTAAAGGAAACGTGCTTCCACAAGCAAAGGATGTTGACAGTATTGTGTGGGTAGGTGTTAAAAAGAAAGATAACCCACCACTTGATAATAATGGTCGAGAGGACTGGAAAAGTCACAGTGCAAAGAATGCTGCGAAAAGTGACAGTGTGGATGATGCATTCATGGATGCATGGCGAAGACGGCAAGAGCTGGAAGAAAAAAGAAGAGGAAAGTGTGAACCTGAGGTAGCCATAGTTAAATCTAACAGTAGAACCTCATCTGTTTCTCATGATGAAAATTCTCAGCATTCCTCTGTGGCCAGTAGTAACTGTGATAAGAAAAGTAAAACTGCCAAACCAAAGACCTCAAAGGTGTTTAAAAAAGCTCCACCTTTGACATTTCCAATTAAATCTGATACAAACATCCCTCTTCGTGCCAGTACTTCAACCACTGTCAGTAGTCAGGTCTCTGCAGCTGAAGAGGACAACCTATCTTCATCCTCGAGCATGTCTGCAGTGGACAATGACGAAAGAATAAAATCTGTTCCCTTATCATTTATTAAGAAGTTCAAGAAGGCTCCGCCTTTAAAATTTTCAAGGAAAAATAAAGAGAGCATCCCCACAACTCCAGCTACTCAAAATGTGTCAGCTAGCCTTGGAGCAACATGTCAGGAAGATGTAAATTTGCAGGGATACCCTCTGTCATGCAACACTGTTTCTCAAGGCAACAAGAATGATCTTACGGGTGATGTTAAAGAAGATTGGGAAGCTGAGTGCAGGCCACTCAGTGACACTGCAAGCTTTCGGCAAACAACCAACACCTCTATGAATCAGTTCCAACTGCCTGTGAATGCCTTAGACCCATCATTTCTGCTGATGAGCAGCTACCTGAATGGTGGAATGCTCAGCAGTGATCTGTTCAATGGATACTCCCTCGGTAGTGTGAGCAACATTACCACCAATCCTCTATGCTCACAATTTTACAACAGCTTTACAACTGGGAATCTGGATGTGAATGACCAGCTGGGAATGTGTATGAATGATCAGTATGCTCTGAATATGTTGCAAGTCCAGGCACCTCAGGGAAATGAACAAAATAGTTTTGAGTAATCTACAAAGTGGTTATGAGGCGTGCGTGAATGATCGTGGCATCCTGAACAGTGCAATGCTTTGGCTTAGCGGACCTTCAACCAATGTCACCGAGTAAGAATTAATGTAAGAGAGACTTCTTTAGTGGGACTTGAACATAAGTCTCATGCAGATGTGCTAGAATTACGAGCTCAACCTAATTATACTTCATTCTCATAGATATTCACCATTCATAAAATTATGAATAAGAAGAGTTCATAATGTCAGATACTCTAGAGGATCTGATTTTCAGGAATAGAGTTTGGGTCATGAAAATACTTCCCTGCCAGGGACAGGTTTGTTCAAGTAAATAGTGGGTAACTGACCAAAGTGTGTGCAACATAGCGCATGAAAAATTCAACAGCCTTTCAGCTGTTTGGATGTATGAGTTATCTTTGGTACTGGTCTGGGCAATTACTTGTTTACTGGAAAAGGCAGGAGTCCTTTTACATCATAATAGGATTACTCTAATTTCTGCGCTTATACATATATGAGAAGACTGTCCTGCGGGGCATATGAAGATTTAATTTTCACAAAAATTGAAAAGTCATTCTTGACTTGTTACTAAAACGAGATCCTTGCAAAAAGTCTGTGTTCATACATTTCCATTTTCATATAATCATGTATGTGCCTAAAAGTTAACACTTTTCAAAGTGTGCAGGGCGTCCCAATGCATCACAACATTTCCAAAGGTTAATGGGACATTCTGTTGGTAAGATGCTGTACATAAGACACATGCACATTTTATTATACTGTAGTAACTGGAGAGGTATCTCTTTTTATGCCACACCGCAGTGTGTGTGGAGGTCTGTATTATTCATACTGAATGTATTGGAATCCCTAACTTACAAATTATATCTGGCTCTTGCAAACTTACTTATGATAGTGATAAAGAGTTAAGGATTGTGGTAATTCATACCATTGAAGTTTTCACGATTTCATGCTAGCAAATTTTACTGAGGAATAAATAATGGCTTTGAATTTATATGATTTTATATTGTAGGTCAGTAGTTTGCAAGAACAAAGTGTCTTTCATTCATATTGAGATGTTGAGATATTTCCTCTCATGTGATATATCAGATCACACCACACAAGAAGGGACAGGGACAGTGGTGCGTTTATCAGTTATTCTTCAGGATGCAGAAATATGTCACAATATGTTTACCTTTTCATTTATCATTAGTTGGATACCATTATGTAGCATAATGCACCACTTGTGATTAGAGGGCAGTTGAAAAGTAGTTTTCCCGAAGTCAGTGAATGTACTTTGAGCTAACTTGAAAATGAAATTACATGATGGGATAATTTTCTTACCTGACTTGATCTTCATACATCTTTTACAGTAAATTTACTTCAGGATGTTTTGATGGAATCCTGATTACAAGCTGGTGACTGCTGTGAAATTTTTTCCAGAACTTTACCCATTCATTTTTCAGTGACTTTAGGAGAACCATTCTTCACACACTTACTGTTATAAGTGTTGGAAAACTGCTGTTCATTTAAGATTTTGGGCAGGAAGAGCAAACAAACTTGCGTTCGAGGTTGCAACCATGGGCATTATATGTTAACTACTCAAGATTTATATGTATAGGATATGCCTTGTTATATTGTAGATTCCTGTATGATCTCAAACCCTTTCTTTACACTTAAACTAAGCAATCACAAGATTCATGGGATGTTTTAATCGTGTTTCTAAATACCCATAGGACTGGTCATAATTAGCCACTATTTTAGGACTTGGAACATGTCTCAGATCTCTCAGAATAGCAGTATTTTCATATCAATCATTTTCTTAGGAAGAGTGTTTGAATTTACATGGAGATCCATTATCCTCATCACAATATCCTTATCATAGGTCACTTATTTTTTTTCTTACAGAAAATATTACGCTTTAATCAGAGCATTGAAAGAGGGCCATGCCCATAGCTTTCAAGGGTGTGAGGTCCTACTCAGTTTTGGTTGTTTTGTTTTTTTTGTAGCAAATATTTAAAATAAATAAATTTTAGTTATATTTTGAGGAAATGTGTATTGAGCTATGCCGACAACACAGCATCCTTTATTTTATTTTTTTTTGTTTGATTCAAAGTGGCCATTTCATAGTTCTGAAGCAGCCTGTGCCTGCAGATGTGTGTGATCACAGGTTTAGTGTTTGTACTAAGAGTAAATGATGCAAAAAATAGAGCATAGCATTGGCACTGGTGTGGATATTTTCCAGGGAGATCATCAATGTGGATGATGAAATGAGAGTAAGGGAAATAATCCAATAAATGGTTAAATTATGGGATCATTATCAATCCATGTTACTGTAGGCCTACTTTGATGGAAAGTAAACTGAAAAGGGGTGACAGTGTCTTTCATGTACTTGTATAAATTAGTTTATCTTCGCACTGAACAGACCAGTATCACTGGCACCCTATATAAAATCAACAGACGGTTGTCTGTGTATGATAACTCTGCATGTTACAAAGAAAATTGAAGCAGTTCTACAGTTATTGCACACGGATGACAAAATAATAATCAGTCTTGATAAATGTTGCCCCTGCTCTTGTCTAGTTATCCACTCTTCATCATTCAGTTTCACTTCTTGACATTACAGAAAAAAAGATTTGAGGCATGATGAAAACACAATACAAAGCATATCCCACATAACACAGCTATTGTTTAGATTGGATGTGTTGTAAGTATTTGCATTCTACATAATTGCAGTTTTCGCTTTTCTGAAACATCTCTCTAATACTATTTTTTGTATATTGGTCACTGGATAATTGCAACTTTTTCCATGCCCCTGAGGAGTTGTGTTTAACTAGAGTTGACTGGATAACACATTACTAATGGATCATGTTCTGTTAACATGTAACTCTACTCTTGAGCAAGAGATGCCAATGCCAGGACCGAAATATGATGAAACTCTGATAACTCATCATTTATCATCATAAGTTTTGTGTAATCCAGGGTGGGTTTGTATTTTCTAATAAGAAACAAAGTAGTTGGATGTGTTCATTGATGATATGCTAAGAACATGATTGTGTCAAGCATAGTTCTTGTATAATTATATACTCGAACTCTATTACTACAACTAATAGTTGTAGTAATAGAGTTCGAGTATATAATTATACAAGATGAAATTGGTGTAAATCAGTTTTCGTTGAAAAAAACAAATAGTTTTTGAAAACACTGAAATGATGCCAACCAAAACATCACAGTATTGTTATCTGGATAATGTCCATTGATTCTGTTTGTGTGATCAGGTGATTTTGGGGAAATTTGTGATGTCATTCCTCCACAGACACTATTTTGTCATTACCCTAAGTCAATAGGTCTCAGTGTTGCCAGCAGCAGTTCATATTTGCCATTTTTATGTTTCACTGAATCAGGTGAGGTGCACTGACATATACTGTACTTTAATACTGTATCAGTTGTTGTAGCCATTTAATATCACTCAAAGAGGTTTTTTTTTTTTGCTTGTACAGTATTAACATGCCAGTTCAAACCCCACTGCTTTTAGCCATATATTTCAATTATTGTGTTATACACATGGACTTATTTTAAAGTACTGAGGCAAGCACATTCAGGCTGAACTTGTATACTGAGTCATTTTTCAGACGTAAAATTTCATAATCCTTGTTTTGTTTTGTCGTTTGTTTTTTTAGATGGTCAAATTTTCTTCTTAATCTTAATGAGGCTGGAATTGTGAGCACCACAGTACACGGTCATTGTGGTCACTAACCACAAGCCATGCTGTTTGAGAATTGAATTCCCTGATTTAAGTAAGGGGCGTCAGTACTCTTCTCGTGTAAATTATTGTGTATTACCCTTAGTGCAAACTGCCTGTTTCTAAGTTAATACATTTTGCATGGAACATATGTACACCAGAGTACTAAATAGTGCATATGTTTTTCTGTAATGGGTGATAGTTTAAAGAAAACCATGTCTCAAAATACAGCTGTAACTTGGCGATCCAGTTTCACACGTTTCAATCGATGGCCACCCACAACAGAAGAATAAAAATACAGCATTCTATACTTTGGTGTGCAATTTTATGTTTAAACTGTACTGATTTAGAAAATTTCATTTCCCACCACAGTAATGCACCAAAGTTCATAAGGGAAGAGAAATGGATTCCCCAAAGTGATTTTTTTTTTTTATGTGATAGCTTCTTTTCAATAAATTGTAAAGGTTTGCTGCAACACTCCCATATGTGCTTTCATGACATACATGTAAATGAGTTATGAAAGTGTTGTTGCAAGCAGTCAGCTTGAGGTGATTTTCTCAGTAGAGTTACGAGGTAATACTGTATGTGTTCCCTGCAGGACAGATATCACACTTTTACCTCAGACACATTAGAACTTTGCAACTAATACTGCACTATAATCATGAAATGTAAAGAAATTGTCTCACAAGTGAGCTGAACATCTTTTCAGCAGTGCACGAATTTTGTATCTGCTTTTTTATTTTTATTTTTTTTTTTAAATTTAAATTTCCATGATCGTAATCATATGTAGATTTTACCTGTGCACTGTTAAATCTTAAGGCTATGGGCCAAATACTTTTGCAGATGCACAGACTCTGAAATTGGTGTATATGTGGTCACACATGGTGAACTGAAACATTTTTACATTTGTTATGCTCTCTGGTAAAGTTTTAAAAATGTCAGTGACAGGATTATTGTTCTGAAGTCATCCTATGTACACTGGTTGCATCAAGGGTTTCACTGTGATTGAACAACAACATTTGAAAGGAATTCTTCTGCAGGTAGACTAGAACACCATGTATTTGAATTTTTATTAAGTCTAGAGGAGTATATTATTGCTCAACTAGAATAGATGGTGTGACTGTCTCAGGTGCATCAGCCTATTACAAATGAAATACCTTTGGATAGATTTCCTTGGGTAATATATAAATAATATACAGTATGGTGTATGGAGATTATTAATTTCTGTGTATAAGATAATTGTGTGTGAATAATTTCGGTGCATTTGTCTTTGTGAGGAGTGAATCATTTGATTAAAGTTCTGTGCCTAAGCCAAAAAATAATAGTCATGTTTTATATCCCCATTACTTCCTCTTTCCTTACTGTGTCTTTTTGCTGCTGCTCTGTTGAATGTCCAAAAATCTGGTACCTGCGGAACCAGGAAGGGTTTCTCTAGAAAGATAAAAATAAAAGTTTGGAAGTAGTAGCCCAAGCAAACCCAATGAAAATAGATTTGATGAGTTCCCACAGTCAATCAGCTATCACTGTATACGCCTCATTAGACAGCATTTCATAATCCATCCAGCCCCCCTCTCCCGGTTACATTTTCTCTTAGTTTATGTAGACCGGTGGCAAGGAAAGGAGGTGCAGATGGGGCGGGTAGCTTTTCCGTGTGCATGAGAACTCTGGTCGACGATCCCAGATTCCATGAAGGCCGAACAAGGTGCAATGTACAGTGAGACGAAACAGAAGTAGGCTCTCTTCATTTCAGTTCGTTATTACTTCAACCAATCGATATCTCAAAAAGGATGTCGCCTTCGCCAGCCGGGGATATCAGTTTTAAAGTTTTTATATGCGTACTAGCTCCTTCCGTCGTCACTTATTCAGTACAGCAAGGGACACTACTGCAATCTGGCCTCCTCACATTAACTTATTGCATCATGTAAACATGTCGAATAGTAAGAGAAACCATCGGGACCAAAAATACTGTACTGCGTATTCGTGTTTACGTACTAAGTGTGTCCATACAAGTGTGGCCAATGTTCGTTCTTCAGAAAGTTGTCGCCATACACGGTTGATTTTGTGTCAAGATGTAAAGAAAACCACTCGTCTCTAGTTTTTAGCCTTTATCACAGTTTCGTTGGTTTTTTTTTATGTACATATAGCGCATTCTAACCTCTAAATTAGGATGAAATCATATCTATGCCGTGCCTCGTCAGAATGCATGTAAACTTTTGAAATAATTACAGATATTAGTACCGGATTTGATTATAATCCTAGTACTGGGGACTGAATTTCAAACCAGTCTGTCTAACGGTATTGGGGTTTGGATTTCAATACCAGCTTGGACAAGGAATTTGCTAGCTATGGATTTCCAAATCACTTACGGAGGAATTTGCACAACCCAACCTCACGAATGCACATTGCATAATTATGCAGGACGATGTTTCAACAAAGCAAACACAAAATGCACCCAGGTGCGCACATGCTTTCAAATTCTTTCATTCATGATTAGTGGAATACTTCGGCAGGTCTTCTTGTAGGTACCGCATGCGCACGCCTGGAGCCGGTGGAAAATTGGGGGAAAAAAAATCATAATTTCTTTGTTTATGGATGGATTTTTTTTTTGTTTTGTTTCTCATGTTTTGAGGAGTGCTAACCATTTCTGATGTTCTTTTAGAAATGGGAGTGAAAATAAAAATCCACTGGTGGTACCTAGATTCTACCTCTAGGGCCAGACTGAGTTCGGGCGGGACCTATAACAATAGGAGCGGGTTCCAAGTCCGCGAGCCCTTGGGGGAAAAAAAAATCATAATTTCTTTGTTTATGGATGGATTTTTTTGTTTTGTTTTGTTTTTCATGTTTTGAGGAGGAGTCCATTTCTGATGTTCTTTTAGAAATGGGAGTGAAAACAAAAAGCCACCTGTGGTACCTACTTCTAGGGCCAGACTGAGTTCGGGCGGGAACTATAACAATAGGAGCGGGTTCCAAGTCCGCGAGCCCTTAGGCCGAAGAAAGATGAGGGGCCCCTTATTTTACAATCAACAGAGAGAGAATGTGTGTATATATGTGTGTGTGTGTGTGTGTGTGTGTATATATATATTTGTGTCTGACAGACAGACGGACAGACGGACGGACGATTGGATGGATGGATGGAAAATAAAGCCGTTGTATTGATATTCTGGATGTAAACTATGGATATCAATTTGGTATTTTATTTCTTATATCTCGCCCATCCTGGATACTGAACTTCATTTGAAGCCACCATTACTGTTTTCTGAACAATTCTCGCTCCCTAACTCACCCTCTCCCCCATCCCCTCCTCCCCTCACAATCACGAAAAAAAATAACTCCAAGATGTAATACTCATTAATTTATCCTCTCATTCTCTCCCGTCCACCTAACCATAACACTGATTTTAAAAAAAAAAAATTACCGTTCCAATACAAGTAAAGTGAAACCTCGATAGTAAGAAACCTTGTTTCTAAAATTGAAAGTCACATGCACAGTTTCATTATTATTCTATCATGTCAGTATTGAGGTGGACCTCGATCTTATGTATGACTTAATCGGCTTACTTTGCCCAAGCACCAAGCACTACTCTGTGGTTCTACTGTATTAGACCAAGCAGCATCCTGTACCTCCAGGTCAGTCCGGGCTATATTAATGTGTATCCCAGTTTTTGACCCACACAGTGACCTATTTCCTTCACAGGAGTGGCAATAACGACCATCTTCACACTTCACAGCTACGGCACTGAGGGTCAGAGAACATTTAGGTTACAAACTGTAACAAAAATATCATTGATATCCATATGAAAAAAAATCACCTGACATGTTGGTAAATCTTTCTTCAGATTGCCATCTCTTAAAACGGACTTCTTTAGAACACCTTGTGTGCATTATTTTTGTAAATTTTCCCAATTTTATTATTATTATTTTTTTTGTTTGAAAGACTATCTAGATCCCAGTCTATGCAGCCCCACATCACGTTGTATGTAGTATATTATTCCCAGTGCCTTGCGACACAACAGCCTACAATGGTGCCCTCCCCGCCCCCCTCCCCCCTAAAAAATCATTTTTTTTTTATTTCACNTTTTGTTTTTCATGTTTTGAGGAGTGCTTACCATTTCTGATGTTCTTTTAGAAATGGGAGTGAAAATAAAAATCCACTGGTGGTACCTAGATTCTACCTCTAGGGCCAGACTGAGTTCGGGCGGGACCTATAACAATAGGAGCGGGTTCCAAGTCCGCGAGCCCTTGGGGGAAAAAAAATCATAATTTCTTTGTTTATGGATGGATTTTTTTGGTTTTGTTTTTCATGTTTTGAGGAGGAATCCATTTCTGATGTTCTTTTAGAAATGGGAGTGAAAATAAAAAGCCACTTGTGGTACCTACTTCTAGGGCCAGACTGAGTTCGGGCGGGACCTATAACAATAGGAGCGGGTTTTTCCGAAACTGCGAATGTTCTTGATGAAGTACCAAAAATGATGATAGGCCTACATGAATTTTGTGCTATATTTAGACAGAACCACTCAGTTTTCTCAAAAATAGTTTTGTAAAAGATAAGCCCTCCTGTAAATGACGTTAGGCTCTGTATAGTATAGCAAAGCCATGAACATTTTGAGATAAGTTATTATTATATAATAGAATCCAGGCAACTCTCCTTTTCCAGCGGTCCTGGTCGAGAAGCCCCCAACGTCGCGACACTGAAGTCAGCATCACAAAACATAGACACAAGACAACGTTCCTGTCGAAATGTTGAAGTAAAAGTCGACAGTCAACTCCGCCTAACACATTCCTTAAAATCATAATTTCCGTTTAATCGCAACATTTTCAACATCACAAATTAAATTTTATATGTCTATAGTTAAAGTGAGCGATAACTGCAGCTCTGTTTACTGGCAACTTTTTCTACGCTTTTTTGTTTACTGTACTAGTGAAGTCAAATAGAGACAAATTACCATCATAACAGAAATTGCTTCATTGGGGCCGTTCTCTGTGGGTGCAGGGCATTTATAAAGAAGTAACAAGCGAGGCTAAAAGTAGCCCAAAGTTTGNGCTCATAAAGGAAGTACGAAGTATGCAGAGGGTTCAGGATTAACACAGGACAACTAAGACTAATAACACTAACAGGAATAGCCATGAAAGGATAATAATGTATCACTATTCTGTTAAGATGATGAAGCGGCAAATAACTCTAAAATAACTACTAAGTTACTAATCAACGCCGTGGTGCCCTAAAAGGAGTGGGATTTTATAAAAAAAAAAAAAAAGAGTACCGATTAAACAAAGTTTACTGTACTAGTGAAGTCAAATAGAGAAAAATTACCATCATAACAGAAATTGCTTCATTGGGACCGTTCTCTGTGGGTGCAGGGCATGTAAAAAGAAGTAACAAGCGAGGCTAAAAGTAGCCCAAAGTTTGTAAAACTTTGCAGGCCTGCTGTCAAAATTCGATTTAGAGCTCTACAAGCCTATAATCTGTAAGTTTGAAGATAAGCAGGATTGCTACACGCTGAGAAGAAAAAGAAAAGACAGAAAAGGGAGAGAGAGGACAAAGAAGTGNGGGGGGGGGGGGGGGGGGGGGGGGGGGGGGGGGGAAGAAGCGGGTGGCACTTGTTCAAAACTTCTGTGTGCAATGATGGGTAAGCCTAACAAAATAATTACACTCCTGTCTATTTCCCCAATGCTATGTCATGAAGGAGATGCCTCTGTATATCTGGAATAAAAGGAATGACTGTTTTAAGCCGAAAACTGCTTAGTAATAATTATGATAATTAGCGGAGCAAGGGAGTAGCCTAGGTGTCTGATATTTGTGTGTGTTGGTATAACCTCAGATTCATGGAAATCTCTGTGTAAGATAGTCTATGGTCTGTGGATTCGACGTGGGCCTTCTGACGGTGTGCATTGAAGAGTCTTTGAACACCACTCCCCTTTTCCCCATTGGACTCAGGTGTAAATGAGTACCTGGCTTTAGTGCTGCAGAGACCAGGGCGCTGCACCGCTGGCGACAGCAATGACTTTGCTGTGTGTTTCATTTGTAATAATATATATTTACATATACATGTATAATGTCTACTGTTCTGTTGTATGTATTATGAATGCTTTGATAACATTGTATGCCTCTGTAAACCAAATACCCCACAGGGTCAATAAAAGTTCTATTTTTTGTTTCTACAAAGTCAAGAAATGCGCACAAAAGCCAATACATGAACAATAATTATTCTTAAATTGTTTGGTGTACGACTGTGCTGGCTTATTTCTCGACTGTTTTCGCTCAGATTTGCTATAGATGAAGACATTCATTCTAGGTGGTCCTTGTAAACGCAGGTTCAGCGCAAATTCTGTCTCTAAATTTAAAGAAAATGTAATTTTCTCCTCTGAATTTGTTTGTTTTGTTGCTTGTTTGTTTCGGGTTAGCATAAATATTTAGACTAGCTGAGACCCACGCAAATTTCTCACACACACCAAAACTTCACGAGGAAGAAGTTTCACCACAAATTATTAATTTCGTTGACAACTTGAAAAAAAGCACATCAGCATTATCTTGTCAGTCCCGTAGTTTGGCAGTTATGTAAATATGTGGTTATTAGCCCGCAGTACGAATGTAACAGAACCACTCCCTTCTTTCGCCCCATAAATTAAATCTACCCTTAAACAACTAGATCAACAACTGCGATTTCTGCTTTGCCAACTAGGGTCATTTAGCCCTGTATCGTGTCACCAAAGGTTAGATGTCCTTTATCTGACAAATTCCGCCGTCACAGTTTTAGCAGAATCGGTATTGCCCTACAACGAGAGTTATACATTTATTCCCTATATTTCCCAGCGCACGATTGAGTGGGAACAAAATCATATAATTTTACCGTTAACAGAAAGAACACCATTTCCCCCCATTTTACTCTACATATCACGATTTTCCCTGGCAACCTACGAAAATTAATCTTTCCCTACTTTTATTCGTAGGGGAAAATCCTAACGAGTGGCAACACTGAACAGAGCCCAGTTTGCTAGCGGATATCAGCGTTTTAGTTACTTATCTATCGTACGAAACCTTCGACCTGATTTCGTCATTTTTGGAGTTTTGTTTCTCATCAAGTCCACGTGAAAACCAGTGGCGTATGGACTGGAGGGGCAATCACGTTTTGTAAGAATATCCCAGACCAGCAGTTAGTGTTCGCAGAGATTGAAAAAAAAAATCCCTCTTCCACTTCTCAAACAGAATAGTATGGCTTGGAGGGTATACTCTCAGAGCTGAAAGTTCCAGGTAAGGTGCATGAATCGAGAATCAAACTGTGACAGTGTATAGTCTATGGATAGCAAATTTTTGTTTTTGTTTTGTCAGAGCGTGTCCACCATTTGTCGCAAAAATCGCTGAGCGAAGAAATTACGAGTGTCGCAATGTATAAAAATAATGTATAATATTTATATATATATTTTAATTGTTGTGTGTATGTTGTTGTTGCTGCTGCTGTTGCTGTTGCTGCTGCTGCTGCTGTTGCTGCTACTGCTGCTGCTGCTGATGATGTTGTTGTTGTTGTTCTTCTTCTTCTTCTTCTCGCTGATTTCATAAGGTCTTAAAATAGACCGTGTGAGGAAAAGAGTGATGGCAGGGATCGGCCACTTCTGGAGCAAGTGGTGATACAGCATTAATGCATAAGTACAGTTCGTGCAGTGCCGGGTAGAATTTAGCGAAGAAAATAAATAAACTAAAAAGATACAGCGACCATGCCAAATCCAGATGCCTTTATTGTGCTTTGTTGTATACATTCAAATTGCCATTCAATTCTCGCGTTATGTTCATAATACAGTCATGGGCGTCCTCGTTGGCCCCCTTGCTTGAAAAGATGAATGAGGGGGAGGGGAAGTTGCACGGGTAGTTTAAGGGGTTAAGAGCCGCCACTGTAGCCTACCTGAATTCAAAAACCTATTCATGCTATAATTGTCAGGCTTTGCTGTAAAACCATTGTTGAGTCTAATTCACAGTTTGAAGAAAATATAAACGAAATGCGGGTTTCACACCATCAACGGCGTCACGGCGAGGAGTTGTCTATGCTGAGGGTTTGTTGTTGTTGTTGTTGATGTTGGGAAGAGGACTTGGATGTAGAGGTGGTACCTTTTCCCAGAGGTTGTAATGCAGATTACATGGTGTGCAGCTTATCAGCATTAGTAATTTCACATCAAAGTGCTGAATGGTACATTTTTCTCCCTTAAGGATGACGGTCTTAAAGACAACTGTCATTTACGACAGCACTGGTTGTTTGACACCAGATTTCACCTCTATCTCTTAGAGACCTTTTTTTATGACCCTATTAAAGCTTTGCTGGATTCTCTTTCTAGGCACAGTGTTTACCACAGTTTACACCAAAGAGTGTAGTTAGTTTCTAGTTATTATACAGTGTTGCGATTAAGCAGTAGTTGGGAGTTCACGGTGTCGACTATGTATTAATTATTATGTACGAGGGCTGTCCCAGATGTAAGGTAAGTACGGCCATAACTCTTGAACCATTTGCCATATCTAAAATCTGTAAACGGGAAACTGAAGATCTATTTATTGAGCACCAGTGCTGAAAGTTTCAGCACCATTGATGAATGCACTGCCATTCTGCATGGAAACAAAGATGGCTACTCTCATTTCTGAGTGGTCAAAGGAAGAAATTCGTGCTGTAATAAGATTTTTGAATGCAAAAGGAAAACGTCCTTCTGAAATCCATTCAGAATTGGTAAGCGTGTATGGAGAAGATGTTATGAGCTTCAAGCAGGTAATTTTCTGGTGTAATGAGTTTCAACAAGGGCGATCAAATGTGCAGGATACGCAACGTGTAGGACAGTCACCTTCTTCACATTCACATGAAAATGTCGAGCGTGTTGAGACTCTGATTCGAGAGGACCGACGACTCAAAGTTCGTGAACTTTCCCTTAGAGTTGGAATTTATAAATCAGCCATTGATAGAACCATCAAGCAATTAGATTTTAGAAACGTCTCAGTACGATGGGTCCCAAAACAACTGACCGAAGATCATAGGTGCAGCGAGAGCAAGTGTTTCAGAACCTCCTTCAACGCTTTTGATGAAAGTGGAGCTGCGATGGGACCTGATGGGGACCTTGGGCTTGAGGACCACTAAAAATGTTTTCTTGACCACATGATTACTGGTGATGAGACCTGGGTTCATCACTATACACCAGAATCAAAGAAGGATTCGACGATTTGGAAACGCCCATCTTCACCGCCAGCGAAAGAGTTCAAGGTGCAACCTTCAGCGAGAAAATTGATGGCCACTGTATTCTGGGACGCAAAAGGTGTTCTGTTGGTTGAGTTTTTGCAACCTGGTCAGACAATAAATGCGGCTAGATACTGTGAAACATTGAACAAACTGAGGGAGGCTGTGCGGTGAAAGAGACCTGGGCAGCTAAGCAGGGGCGTCGTTTTTCAACATGACAATGCCACCCCCCCCCCCATACTGCAAACATCACAAAAGACTGGCTCCAAACGTATGGGTGGGAAGTTTTACCACATCCTCCTCATAGCCCTGATCTGGCCCCATCAGATTTTCATCTGTTTGGATCTCTTAAGTGACACTTGGCTGGGAAAAAGTTCGATGACGATGACGAATTGATTTCAGAGGTAGAGAAATGGCTGAAAAGTCTTGACGTTAACTTTTTTAGGGAGGGTATTTTCNGAGTCTAATTCACAGTTTGAAGAAAATATAAATGAAATGAGGGTGTCACACCATCAACGGCGTGACGGCAAGGAGTTGTCTATGCTGAGGGTTTGTTGTTGTTGTTGTTGTTGTTGTTGTTGTTGTTGTTGTTGGGAAGAGGACTTGGATGTAGAGGTGGTACCTTTTCCCAGAGGTTGTAATGCAAATTACATGGTGTGCAGCTTATCAGCATTAGTAATTTCACATCAAAGTGCTGAATGGTACATTTTTCTCCCTTAAGGATGATGGTCTTAAAGACAACTGTCATTTACGATAGCACTGATTGTTTGACTCCAGATTTCACCTCTATCTCTTAGAGACCTTTATTTATGACCCTATTAAAGCTTTGCTGGATTCTCTTTCTAGGCACAGTGTTTACCACATTTTACACCAAAGAGTGTAGTTAGTTTCTAGTTATTATACAGTGTTGCGATTAAGCAGTTGTTGGGAGTTCACGGTGTCGACTATGTATTAATTATTATCCACCTTGATGGTTGTATACAACAGAAAAAAGAGAGCACGCTTCACCTCCTCCACGCCCCCCTTTACACCTCATCCCCTCCACCTTCCTCCAACTCCCCCTTCAATACTTTCGTTTTCTCGGGTCCTCCAGCCGACCACGCCCATGACAATACTATCACGCTGAGACTGCAAGGGTGGACAGAACAACACGCATACACTGACAGGGTGGCAAGGGCCATAGTTCTTGTGATTGTTACAGTTTGCGCCCTTCAGTGCTCCAGTCCTCTTTAAACACTATTCTGTATTCCCTTTTGTGCTCTAACAGTGTTTAGTACCTAGCAGAGTTAGGTTCGCACATTCTTTGCTGCAATACTTACCGCGTTATTACCTACGTTAACTGTTCACTGTCAACATTCTCAGCTGACATTTGAAGCTGCTGGGTCACTGTGTGGCTAGCTGTGTTGTGTGACAAAAGTGCTAAGTAAGCGGTAAGTTGGTCTTTACTACTCGTTATGGTTAGATTGTTATGCTTGTCTCCCTAGTTAGAGAATTACGTTTTGACAGTGCATTGGTGCCGAATATGTTCCTAATATCCTTCAGCATGCAGAGATTATGTAATTCTTACGATGGGAAGAGATCCCCTCGTTAATGTATGAGATTAGAGTTCGTGAATTTCGACTGGACTAAGATGAATAAAGTCGTTATTCAGTGACAGCCTTCTCAGTTTTTTGTTTTTTGTCTAAAGCATGGGGTTACCCCTTGTCATTTCGGACAACTATCTCTGTTGAGACCAACGCTAGGTCAGAAGTTGTTTTTTTTCCCCCACCTAAGAAAAGTACACATAAAAAGCTTGAAATTTTATGTCATACCAATAATTTCATTTAGCTATATAGTGACTGGGGCCTCATTTTGACTGGTTAAAAGACATACAGTTTAACTGCTTTACTGCCACGGATCTTGTACTTGTATAAATTCTCCAATCTGAGGCACTGAACACAAAAGAAGTCCAAATCTTCACAAAGATGACCAGTTTTTGAAACTGGGGAGCGGGAGAGTGGAGCGGGAGAAGGGAGATAATACTGTATCAGTAAGCAAGTAATGTGTTTAAATTTAGTGACATTGAAGTTTCTTCAATTTCTTTCAGATTATCAAAATCATGACATCACAGGCACGAGAATATCTTGTGGGCATAAGGCAGTGAACGGGTTAATTTCAACTTCTACAGGATTATATTCTCTTAGGCACAAACAAAAATCACCAAATATAGGAACATAATGTTAGGTCCGTGGAAATATACGGAAAAGTTTGGGACTGAAGATCTCTCGAATCTACTGACTTATTTAAGTATTTGATATATATATTATGGTGGTTCAGCAGCTGAGAATAGCGTATTCAGCACCTCAGGAAATGCAACTTCTACGCATAAGGAGGCCACCATTTCCTTTGTAATCTGGCTGTGTCAAGGAAAAGAATTACGGGACATAAAATGAAAAGTTGGAACGAAGATGCGGAACGTTATGGTGCGCCACGTACGTTCGCCCATTCTACTTTTTTGTTGCGTGCTTTTAGCAAACACTCTGCACTGCAGGGTTTCTGGGTAAGCCTGCTTTCCATATACATATCAATATTTACCCAACAACTCAGCTCCTCCGCACAGTCGAAGTTATGGCCTGGCTTGGGAGAAAAGAAGTTCATGGGGTCATGTTAATATATTACGTGTGGTGTTTGGAAGTGCGTAATACTGTCAAGTCTATGTTCGTTATGAATGCACGAAATTGCAATAATTCTCCTGCCCTTCGCTTTATTGCATGCCAGTAATACCTCGACGATACCATCAACCTTCCACCCTTCGGACAGAGCTTGTTCTACCGCTATACCCATACTAATCATATTAGGTCTGGAACAAGGCAAGGCCACTTGACTGAGCTAAGCAGGTCACCAATTTAACCAAGAAACATATCGACGTTGTAGTGTCCACTCCCACCCTCGCGACCCCCTCAAAGACAGAATCTTTTTCTTTGAAAACGGGCAATGGAAGTAACTCAAAATATCACTAACAGGCAGGATTGTGTAGCGAATATGTAGCGAAGATGTAGTGAGTACTTTTTGACAAAAATTGGTAGTTTTTAGCGTAGTGAATACCAGCGCTAAAAAAGTAGTTGTAGCGGTAATGAAAGTAGAAAAACAGTAGTGAGTACTCGCGCTACTTTTTTTCGTCAATTTTTTTTTTTGGCCCACCGTGTTTCATTTTTTTTTTGAGCACGACCGGCCGACCCCCTTTCAATCGCCCCGTCGGCAAGGCCCCTTGCCCCTTTTGAGTCGTTCTGAAATACGTGTACAACATACTGTTGATATTTGTTATTNTTTACCCAACAACTCAGCTCCTCCGCACAGTCGAAGTTATGGCCTGGCTTGGGAGAAAAGAAGTTCATGGGGTCATGTTAATATATTACGTGTGGTGTTTGGAAGTGCGTAATACTGTCAAGTCTATGTTCGTTATGAATGCACGAAGTTGCAGTAATTCTCCTGCCCTTCGCTTTATTGCATTGCCAGTAATACTTCGACGATACCATCTACCTTCCACCCTTCGGACAGAGCTTGTTCTACCGCTATACCCATACTAATCATATTTGGTCTGGAACAAAGCAAGGTCACTTGACTGAGCTAAGCAGGTCACCAATTTAACCAAGAAACATATCGACGTTGTAGTGTCCACTCCGACCCTCGCGCCCCCTCAAAGACAGAATCTTTTTCTTTTAAAACGGGCATTGTAAGTAACCCAAAATATCACTAACAGGTAGGACAAAATCGTTATTTCCATGAAGGAAAGATAACCCATAACTAACACCGACGCACCAATGTAAAAGGAGAGGGCTAAAAGTTTGTTGTTGTTTTATTTTGAAGAAATGCATGAGTCACATTTTAGTTTTGCAGAATTGTATATATATTCACCATGCGGCTATTCATTCCCTCGAGTCCATAATGAACAGTAGTATTGAAACTTTTGAACCATTGTTTAGGGGCAATTCCAGCAGAATGACATGTCCGTTACACTAATTTCCTAAATGCTCTAACTTTGTAGCAGCCAGTTTCGGTTTATATAATAAAATGACTCCTGCTAGAAATAACCAAAACTAGTTATAGTAAAGTCAACGCTTTTCAGGTTTTGTTTTTTTTCAGAATAAAAGGAGGGTTTTATATTCCAGGGTAACATGTGCGAGCAGTTGGGGTCACGGGTGAGCATTAGGCTCGCACATGGAAGTTAGGGAACATATTCAGGCGGTAGGTACAGTATTTAAGAATTAAACTGGTGTGAAGTAAGCGTCCCTGTGGTGTAGTGGTAGCACGTTCAGACTTGCAAGCTGAGAGACCCTGTGTTCGATTCCCGGTATGGATAGGAAATTTCTAGAGTATGTTTTTTCGGCAATTCTTCTCAAAATTGATCTTTCACGGTAATTTGGTAAAATTCTCGGTGACACACTTTCCTAGATAATGTGCAACATCTAAAATAATGATCAGGCTGAGCTCACATTCCACCTCTTAATATTGGGGAATACTATGCCTTGCCACCCGGTTACACTTGGCGAATGTCGGCAGGATGTCTCATTAAGGCTTTTGGGGGTAGCAGTAAAGGAAAGGATTCTGTAACCCATAGGCAGAGACATAGGACGAAGTGGGAGATAGTATTCTAAGAACTGAGATAACCAGATAAGAATGCCCTCAGGTTCATTGTGGACAGTAAGCTGATGGAATTGAAGAATCATATAAGAATGACCTCATACTCATCGAGACCTGTAAACTGTCATGAGGACTTGACATGGGTAAGCAGGGGGAGTGTGAGCAGTCGGGAAATGTGTCAGGGTCACGGGTGAACACTAGACTCGCACATGAAAGTTAGGGAACATATTCAGGCGGTAGGTATTTAAGAATTAGGTATTTTCAGCTCCATCACGTGACCTAGGAAATCTTGCTCACACGTTGGTTTGTTTACATGCTCTGTTCATGTATGATTACTCGTCATTAAAATTTATCAAAATAGCCTAGCAATCCCTAGATCACGCGGTGTAACTGACCCGTCTGAAAATACCTCATTAAATTGCTGTGAAGTTTGCGTCTTTGTAGTGTTAGCACGTTCAGAGTTGCAAGCTGAAAGACCCTAGGTTCGATTCCCGGTAGGAGCATAACTTTTCTAGTGTAGTTTTTTTTGCGGCACATCTTCTCAAAATTGATCCTTCACAGTAATTTGGTAAAAACTCTAGTGACACACTTCCCTAGATAATGAGTAAAATCTAAATAAAATTATCAGCTCACATTCCTCCCTCTCAGTAAAGAACTAATGTATATGCCTTTCCACCCGGTTACACATGCATGGTGCTAAAATAAGCACTCACACATCACAAGATGACTGACATAGAACCCTGGCCCCACTACTGAAAGAGTTGGGCAACCTTGCTCTGACACTTTCTATAGATGCGTAGCGCCTGACATGAAGAGTCCTCCCACGTCCCCTCAAAATCAGCCCGCCCAAATATCCTTCTATCCAACTCATAATGGTGACAAATGGAGAGACACATTAATTTTAGCTGTCAGCCAGAAAACGTTATTCATACTTGGCTTTTAGCAGCAGCAGTATTTAGGATAAATGTCGCAATATGTCCATATTGTCGGCCGGCAAATGTTGTGCTCAAGACGCATAGTAAGGCCATACACTAGGAAACAGTTTATGATGATTTAGGAGTTTTCATATAGTCTGTGTGCTATCACATTTTCTTCCAGACGTCATTTTTGAGGACCCAGGAGCTCTAAGCAGGATCGCATTTATGGTCCTTGGGGCACCCTTTGGCAAGAGAGAGGTGCGTCCCCCCACCTTCCCCCACCCCTTTTCATATCATAAGACGATCGTGTTCGGAGCAAACTCTGCCATAGCAGCAGGTTCAACAAAAATAAAGAACATTAATAAGGTTCTTTTCGTCTTCTCTTTGTCTCCACCCTTCTCTCTCTCTCTCTCTCTCTCTCTCTCTCTCTCTCTCTCTCTCTCTCTCTCTCTCTCTCCTCTCCTCTCCTCTCTCTCCTCTCCTCTCCTCTCTCTCTGTTATGCTCATTTTCTCTCCATATTGTCTCCATAGAAGAATGTTCTTGTTCTCTAGGGTGGGCCCCCTCGAGCCCATCGTGCCCATGCCTAATTCCGCCCCTGATTCTAAGTGACAAATTCTGCGGGTGCCGCTGTCGAATGATAACAAATAATCTGTTCTGTGCACCAACAGACCTAGCCCTACTTTTTGTCTTTTCTCTATTTTTGCAGGTGACCCTGAGTAGATTTCGTCAGAAGAAAATCATCCATTACGACACGAAGTAACACGATTTCATCATGGACAATCAAGATATGATGAAGGCCGCCATGGTAAATGCTGTACTAAATACTGAATAAGAATCTCGATATTAAATACCCTTTTAATAGATATATCTTGTTATTAAATATGAATTTCACAAGCACAGATTCATCATTATTAATTCATCATTGTTCTATCAAGTCATTATTCAGGAAGACCTCGATATTAAGGAAACCTCTGTAATAAGTACTGTATATTTTTCAATAGCTCCAAGGCATAGCATAGTCTATATCTAAGATCTACTGTATATACAATCATTTTTTTAAAGAAATTGATCGCGTGACTAAAAATTAGAATGTATTACAATGATTTCTTCAGAGAGAGAGAGAGAGAGAGAGAGAGAGAGAGAGAGAGAGAGTGTGTTGCTTTTGTGTGTGTGTGCGTGTGTGTATGTGTGTGTGTGTATGTGTGTGTGTGTGTACACACACACGTACGTACGTACGTACACATGTTGTGTCTCTGTGTCTGGGTATTTGCATGTTGCATAGATGACTAAGATGCCTGAATTATTCTCATGCTCACTCTGTCTTTCGGTTGTTGTATTTCTATTTTCTGGTGGCCCTCGGAATCCTGATCACTTGTCTTTCATAAGAGTATTTCTTAGTTTAATTGTCCCGAAAAAGTGTTTGTACAGGAAACATTGTCATTTTTAATAAATTCAATGTATATCTTTCAAAAACTTTTGTGTAGAGTCTCGGCAGAAACACTCTTAGTTTCAATGACCCCTTGATGATGGTTATGCTAAGTGCAATACTGCCGCCTTATGGAATATAATACCGTAGGTCTATCCGCCAGAAACGCAAGTTGATTTTGGTGTTGTGTTCCATTTTACAGGCTGAGCAGTTTCCATTGGTTGGCTATCTCGGAAACTATATTATATAAAAGCCGCGGCACAAAGTAACCCAGATGGAAAAAAAGAGCTGAATAAACTCTGATGAAACAAAGTGACGAAAAGTAAATTTGATCTAATTTGGCGTGTACGGCTTTTGTCCGTTACACGGCAGAATAGTGCCATTGCGTTTGTTGTTTGTTTTGTTGTTGTTTTTTTGTTGTTTTTGTTGTTGTTATTGATGTTGTTGTTGTTGTTGTTGTTGTTGCTGCTGTGTCGGTGCTTCTGCTGGTGCTTCTACCTGCAAGTAGGGCTGTCTGATAGGTCATCATTTCATTCCATTCTATTTCAGAAACTGATGAATAGGGACACGTACGGGTTCCCTAGCAACAAAAGCGTCTTCGACGACGAGGGAAGGGAGCTAAAAGTGGCTATCCTGGACAACAAGATTGTGCCCCCTTTCGGAGAGAAACACTTCCGAAAAGTCCGAGATTTTCCTTTGAGAGATGATGATATTCTGTTATGCGGATACCCAAAGACAGGTCTGTTCACATGTGTGGTAGGAATACAAATGTTTGCAACACGTGAGGTACGTTTTTTGGGTCGCTGTGCGCTTTCACGATGGGGAAATGTGCGCACCTACTAGGCTAGACATAATATTAGAAATGTGGCATCTTTGACGAGGACCGGAAGCGAGAGTTCGGCACAATATACGGTCTCAAATTTGTTAGTGGAACATCTTATAAACTGATTTGTATCGGACGGGGGTGTGACATGAATCAACAGTGGTGTGTGTGGTAATACATGTAGATGAGGCAAAGATATAGGTATAGCAAACACCACTCACAAGCCAGCGCAATATTTTCTAGCTCCTCTGCATCAGTCGCAACCATCTTGGCTTCCTTTGCTTAGGACTGCCCATAGAATATAAGGGCTCGCCTGGAAACCAGAGAAATGGACCCATGTTGTGTCTTCAGTCATGCATACCAAAAATCAAAGTCGCACTAGACTGATAGATCGATTCCTAGGCACCTTGTGACTAGGTTAGACAAGCGGTGTGCAAAAATGGTGGTTAGTCGAGTGATCGCCAGTTGTTTTGTTTTTTTTCCGTGCAGTATTTAAGGGATATTATTTGGCTACTGTACCGTACTTGAAAAGCCAGCAGGTGGGTTACAAATGACTTAGGACGGTTGACTGGACAACATTAAGATGTTTGGAAGGTCGCTGCTATCCTATATCAGTATGATCGCTGGAGTGTTGGAGTGAGGTTGGCGGAAGAAATAATTCAACTTGAAGTGGAGAAAAAAAGCACAGTGGAAGTCACGAAGACAAAAATGGGAACGCAGGAGATTTTTGTTTTTTCTCCGTAGGTCCAAGTTCTTACATGTATTGAAAGCACAATGACAAAAAAAAATTAGCACAGTGTTGAGTCGCATTGTGAACGTTGGCGTTATTTTGTAATTGGTAAAAACACTTAGCAGCTGGATCCGCTAATTGTTTACAAAACACGTGGTGTTGCAACAAATGTCACGTTGTTAATCAAGCATACTAAAGGCCAAAATCGCCCTAAACTGGGTAAACAATACACTGATTTCTCTGCCCAAAACGACGGTGCATTCTGCGTCATTTTCATCTCTGTGATTTTTTTTTTTTTGTACTGGCAATGGCTTTTATTACAGCCTGTAATATAGTGCAGACTCCACCAATAACCCTAACCCTCGCCCTAATATCCATCGTATAATTGTTATTTAGAGTAATATATTTAGTTCTATCCTCTTCTTCCTCTCTGATTCTTTTCCATTGTGTTAGGCTGTCATTGGACTTGGGAGGTCTTGAGCATGATACTGAGCAAGAAGGCGGAGCACAGCAAGATTGGAAAAGGGGGACTGTTTATGGAGATGGCACCGGTAGAGTTAATGGATGCCTATCCCTCCCCTCGCATCCTCAATACACATCTGTGGTATGAATACCTACCTAAACAGGTAAATTGTGTCTGGGAGCATTTTTCTTTCTTTCTTTCTTTCTTTCTTTCTTTCTTTCTTTCTTTCTTTCTTTCTTTCTTTCTTTCTTTCTTTCTCTTTCTTTCTTTCTTTCTTTCTTTCGTTCTTTATGTATCTTTCTTTCGTTCTCACTCTTTCTTTCGTTTTCCTTTTTTCTTTCTTTATCTATCTCTGAATAAGGTATCCCACTGGAAACAGCGTGTAATTTGAGCAGAGTGGTGGCACCAAACCCACGGACCATCTCGGAACGTTCCTGTGGTCTGAGCAGAAATTTTATTAAATGTGTCATTCAGATTTTGTACAGCTTTAATTAGGATGAAAAGGGGCTACTTTTTTTTGTTGTTTTTTTTTGTAGATCATAGGCCCACAAAAATGAAATCCATTGGGAAAGACTGCCTGCGACATTTTTTGTTTGTTTGCTTACAAATTCAGAACTACATTTCATCATTTTCGCAGTGTGGTTTCAGGTTATACGATTATTTTTAAACAATTTATCCTTTGAGATTTTGTACCCTGCTATAATTGATTCTTTGGATCAATTAGCAACCTGCAACCTTAGTGGAAAATAGCCAAATCACGAATAAGTCACGTGAGAGGGTCTGTTTCACTTTTTCATTGAACTTTCCGAAATGAGAGTCAAACTTTGTAGACTAGAAAGTTGCGACTGGATGTCGTTCGTCCCTCCAAGTACTTGCTTCACCACAAGTACAGTCCACTCCGTTTTAGTGCAGTACGCTTAATCGCAACTCACGCTTAATCGAATATTTTTTAAGAAGCAGAATACGCACTTTGTATAATAGTCAACTAGGTGATGACAGCTCCTTTACATTGCACCTTTTTTTTTCTCCATGATTCCGAGGAATTGCAAGTAACCGAACTCGACTGTTCTGTGGTTATAGATAAGACAGGACAGTATGACCGTCTGCCATGCAGTTGTCTGCCAACATTCCCTGTAATTGGGTGGCAAGTGACGACTCCCAAATGGCACGAATGTACAAGTAAACATGCTAAGCATGACCTTACCGAAGCAAATTGTCATCACTTATGTCGGAAATTACTGTCGCTTGTTAAGTGGTGGTCGTTGAAAGGTAATAAATAATATCTATAATGGGACTGAACTCTTGTTGGTACTCGTTTAGGTTACAGACCTGTAATAGGATTGGACCCTTTTTTCCTCTCTGGGCTATATTAACATTTTGAGCTGCCCTCTGAACCCAAAGTTTTAGCTTTCACCCAGACCCATACCAGATTGAAGCCCATTATGTGACCCAAATTTTAAGACTTACCCAACCCTAGCAAGCCCATTGAAATTTTGAGCTTGGTTGCTATTTGTAAACAGACCCTACATTTTTCACTGGTCAATGCCAAACCCCTCCTCTTCCGCCTGAGCACACCCTTGACCTGGCAGTTCCAGCCCAGGGCTAAATAGTGCCTGGTAAAATAAAGCAAAATGGACACAGATTTCCATGATATCAAAATTTCCCTCTTGGAGCCCTTATTACTGGAAGCAGGGCATGCCAAAAGAGGGAAAAGGGGAGATGAAATATACCCCCTAAGTTTGTAGGACCACTTTCGGGACCACTTTCGTAGGACCACAAAGTGAAAGTACAGTTACAGGCCTGTAACCTTTACCCGATATGCCACGAAGAGACGTACGGAAGCTATTCAGGTTTAATTGCGTCGCATTAATCAAACACAAATA
>JAWQUT010000180.1:859805-871253 GCA_033807755.1 Ellobium chinense | reverse complement strand
TCTCTCTCTCTCTCTCTCTCTCTCTCTCTCTCTCTCTCTCTCTTCGTACCTAGTGCCCCCTTTTCTAGTAGGCGCTTGCGGATACCTCTGCCCAAGGTGCCTGCTACTATAGTTTATAATTTCCCTTAATTTACGTGACTATGAGTGATGATCTCCGATTTTCTAACTCTAAACATTTAACAACCGATGGGTCCCTTCACGGGCCGCAGTTCCACCATCTTCTTTTTCTTTACTACGTTAATGTATTATCACCCTCACCACGTCTTCCCCCAGGCCAGGTTGGGGATTGGAAGAACTGGCTGACTGTTGCCATGGACGAGGACATAGATGCTGCAGTACAAGAAAAACTTGCAGGGACTCGATACTTCAACAAGTTCCGATACACCATTTAATGTAGTCTAGAACAGTGGGATGATCTGGTGGTTGTGCTTGGTCATCGGTCGGCTGTAGTCTAGTGTTCAGAATCAGCACAGTTTTAGCTTAGCGGGAATTGATTGAGACACGGAGAAGAGCAAGAGCAAGCGAGCGAGCAAGAAGAGAGAGAGAGAGAGAGAGAGGAGGGGNGGGGGGGGGGGGGAGATGCGGGGAGAATATCGTCTAGAACTGTGCAGTATGTTACTATGTCATTAAAGATGTGCCATTAATTGGTATGACGAATGAAGGAGAGAATGAGTGAGAGAGAGATTGTGAGAGAGAGAGGAGAAAAGGAAAACAAATACAGGAGCAAGGAAAGAGAGTGAAGAGTCCAATGATGGGTCCTGAAGGGAAGGTGGTGAGGATGGGAGAGAGAGAGAGAGAGAGAGAGAGAGAGAGAGAGAGAGAGGAAGAAAGAGAGGAGAGAGAGAGAAAGCGAGAGAGATGAACAGTTATCAGGAAATATCCCCGCCCCTTTTTTTTCCCCAGTTTTCTAACTGATTGATGGCATGTCATAAAATCAGATCAAATTGATTTGTTGAATGCATGAGTCTACCCTAACCCACGTTCTACTCTACCCCATGTCCTTTAGAGCAATGTCTGGATCCGCCATTGGATGAGTCATAGAAGGTGACTTGAGCCTTATGTTTCATATCCATGTGAGAAGGGAAAATCAAATACTTTTACCATTTTATATAAAGTAGAATATCTATATTGACGCCATCTTGTGTTCAGATCACTCAAATGTCAGAAACAAAGACTCCCACGTTCAGCTTCTCTGGCAGGACATCCAGAATAATTTTAACTGGCAGCCGAAAATTTGTTTACAGCCGAAAGTAGACGATGGGTCAGACCAAGATGTGACCAGATATATATTGTACACAGACATTTTACACAATATATATCTACAAATTAAACTTAGTCCAGTATGTGACATCATCTACATATATCTACTGTATAAATACACACCTTTCACTTCCGGTAGTTTCCGAGAAGTTGTCACCAAGCTAGGTGGTATATGAGGGTCCAAACGTAGTGGGCTTCGATTTTAGTTCACTTGCGTCTCTGCAGATTAATGAGAACCATGAGCAAAAATCAGAGTGTACCATCTAATTGCCTTCCTGTCTTAAAAAAATGAAGTTTCAGAGGTTGGTGACAGTAGTAAGCTGGTGCCAGGATGAAAAAGAAAACCCACTTTCAGTAGCCAAATCTGTCAGGGGAATGAGTGTCACACAAAGAGTGTGGCACCAGAACAGGCTATGCATTCACTGAAAAAAATTATATTATGTATTTTACTCTGACAATCTGTATACAACTGTTACTGGATTAGAAGATACATTTTCTCATTACAAATATACATAACATGTGCTTTTACATAACATGTTTCATGACAATATTGACAATAGATTTTTTTTCTCACAATAAAGTATACTTTGCACACATGTCATCTTATTGTGATGTCCTTCATTATTTGTACGTTGTCATGTCCCATGTCTCTTACTGGGTGTTTGGATTTGGGTTGGGAACTCAGGGAAAGGGTTAAAGAAAACTGAAAAACCTTGGGACAATCCCTAGACAATGTCACTGTCTAGGAACTGTGTCATGTGTTAGTCTAACTCGTTTTACTTCCTGGTCACAGCGCTGTTGTCCACTGACCCTCCTTCGAAATGATTGCTACTTTCTCTTTTCTAATCTTGTCCCAACCCTAAACCCAGATCTAGGCGAGGGTGTCCTGGAATACTGCCCATGAATGAAGTCAGTCATAAGTTTGCGGTGTCAGTGTCCGGCAATTTGAGTATGCTACAAGTTATGAATTAAGTTTATGACTGATTTAGAGGCAATATTATGAGTCTTCTCACGGACCTTTGCTGATGGTTAGGAGAGGGGATTTGAATTCCAGGAGTCTGGCAAATTTTTAAACAAGGTCGAGAAGCTGGCACATCCTCGAATTTATTCACGCTGTTTGGCAGTAGGGGTAGTATACTGTATACAAATGCAGTTGTCTGTTAAAGAGCAAACGCATAAAGTTCCTGTCATTTGATGTACCATGGTTAGATAAAAGTAGTACTATCAGGTGGAGTCGGCGATATGACACGGCGCCATTTCTTGTGACGTGAAGTCTACAGTGAAGCTATGGCTTCCACTGACGGTCATTTTCGTGCAAAGCCATTTCAAACGGTCTCCAGGAGCCAGAATTTAGTTCAAGTTTCTTGTGGCAAATTTGATCAAAATTATTCTGAGGAGTCAAATACAGCTGACATAAAAATGTTGCTTGAATTTTTATGTGTATAAGTCAACATAATTCCAAAACCATGGGCATATCATTTTATCGAATTGTATATCTGACGTCACAGCAGACAGCTGCACTTGATGATCCTCATGTCTTGTCTCTCGCATTCAGACTAGACTATAGGTTAATCTCGACGCTCGTATTTACTCATCCAACTGTTCCAGCAAACGTGTCCCGGAAATTACGTCTTTCCGCTTTGGAAAACATAAAGAAGGAGGGGATGGGATAGAATTTTGCTAATCTGACTTTAATTTGCTACTACAAAATGCCTCTTTCACCTTATATCAAAATATACATTAACCACGAATACGGATATATATTGAATTTTGTCAGTTGCTGACTACTTCACGTGGTGTCTTTAGCCGCGCTGATCCAGGGTTAAAAATAAGATTGCAAACAGCGTAACGCATGAAAAGAAATACACAAGTCGTGTAATCAGTTTTTCACACGGTTTAAACAAATACATTATTTGCATAAACCTACAAGACATAGATACGGTAGATTTATTTCGTTTCACATGGTTAGATGGATAATTTAATTACGCAGTCCTTAGAGACACGTTCTCGAGACCACCACTTCAGTTAGGAGCAACATCGGTGCAACTCTGGTCAGGATTGTAAAGATGCATCTTGCCTGACTCACAAGTTCACCGAAACTTTCCAACATTCTTCTTTCCGACTTAAGATGGTGGCAATGGGAGAAAACTTCACTTCAGCTTCAGTGACAGCATGTTGTTGTGTTTTTTTACCTTTTTAAAAATCATGAACAGGGTCTTTTGTTCTGACCTTTTTCCGGTGTATAATTTTCATTTAAAAGTTGTGAGCTTCGCAGGATTTTGCAACTTTGGCGTCAGGTTCAATGGCTGATCAATTCGTCCTCTACAAAGCTTTAGTCATTGTGGCGTTGGGTAAGTTGTTGATTCAGTATTTGAAAAGAAATCAGATGCCTCTGTTCTACTTGAAATTTCGGAAGTCGATAATATTTGAAACGTGATGTTCGTAGGCTTTAGATCTAGATCTAGATTAGTGCAAGTCTAAAGCCAGACGGATGGCGTCTCGGAAGATTTCACAATTTTCAGCGATGGTTTGGACATCTCGTTTTGCCCCAAATTATCTCTGCGCTTTTTTAAATATATATATATATATTTTTGTACAAAATTCATTAGATATCTCCCATATTTTCATTTGCTTCCTTGTCTTCCAGGACATTAAAATAGTCTCAACGGACAATTAAGTTAGGGACTGACGCCCCTGTCTCTATGAGCATTACAGATAGGGTTAGGGGTGGAGATCGGTTTATATCAGTAGGCATGACATCCAGTTAGGAATGTGAGTCTCATTCGGGAATCAGTTCTGAATTTGCTTGTTTATGAACATTGCCAGAGAAGTGACACATCCTGAAATAACTCCCCGAAGGAGATGTTAGACGATGTCAGACTTCAAACGTGCTCCTAATTTTAATGGCCTAGATTATTATTTGAGAATAATCTTATGGTGTATTTCACTATAAATGTTCTTGAAAAAGAAAAGAGGCATCATTGTGCATGCAAAAATGCACTATTTTGTCATCTGTAGAACAGCTTTATAAGTGCTGAAGGGTAAGTCCGGAGTGTAAGAAACTGAATTAACACTTCTCGTTTTCGAAACTGCTGCATTTTCAACTCATTGGCTAAGACAGTTACAGGCCTCTTAATATGACTGAAATTATCCAAATAGTCTATTTGCAATAACCGAATCTGGCCAAATCTAGAACAGGAGACCAGTCTGTTACTTTTAGAAATTGCATGGTTTTTCGAGTACATATAATGTCTAGTATAGATAATGAAGGTTTAAATATCAGAGGAGCATTAGGACAACTAGATCATGCCTATTTGTATCCCCTAAGGACATGAAGATCAAGCTGTACGATCATGTACGAGTATATGCGCTGTGATATATAGGCTGACATAATGGGGACCAGAAATGAAAAATGAGGAATCCTCATAAGTATTTTTGTTTGATGGACAATCGGGGCTTAGACCGAAATGCTCATTGCGAGGATCCATTGGATACCTGAGAAGCAGACCGGTCTAACCCACAAAATTTAAAAAAAAAAAAATCAGAATTTTCGCATGTGGGCTATCGTTCATCGATATTTTTTTTACAATGGATGCTCTGCGACAAGTGAATACCTCACAAGCAGACCGGTCTAACCCACGATTTTTTTTTTTTTAATTCTGGAGTGCGCTACACATTAAATCCGATTTTCTAGAAAGTGAATCTGTGTGGGTTAGATCAGTCTGCACCCAATGTATCCCACTGATTCATCGGTGCCCGATGATTCTTCGTGTAAACAATGTGTGCAGTTAGCTACTTAATGCGGCAATCTAGAATGCATGAAAATCGGGTATTTTAACCATTTCACTGCTAGGGATCACAAGTAAAATCTTTAAATCGCAGCACAAAACACCAGAAGAATTCCAAATTTCATAAGTGCAATCAATTTTTCAAGGGAAGAGACTCCATAAACGAGTTAAGTGTGGTGATACTGGAGTTCCTTCTGTTTCATTGTTTGTAAAACTATGATAACACAGGCCCGAGAATGTTTCTGGCATAAGGCAGTAAAGGGGTTAAGTGGCTTTTCCACAAATTATTTTTGACAAATTATTGCATTTGGTGCGTATTCATTAGCAACACCTTAGGTGTGAGTAATCTGCCTTGACTACTTGAATGTAGCGCGTGTTGGTGACGTAGATTCTAAACGTGAATAGGGTGACTTAGTTCGTGAGTGCGTTTCTGTTTCTTTCATATTCGTTTTGCTAGTCTCAGACAGCCAATGAGCGGAATCTGGACGATTTGTGGGCGGAGCTTAGACGTGGCATTAGCGTTGTTTCAGAGTTAGACATTGTACACGTTCCAATCCATGGGTTGCCAGACTTGCCTTGGCTCCTTCAGATTTTTGGTTCTTTTTAAACCCCCCTGGCTTCCAAATATCTTACTGGCTCTTTGGCTCCTTTTTGGCTCCAACAGAGTTCAGGTCAAAACTGACTTTCCTAAATAAAAAGTGCTTGCACTTCTCTGTAACTATCCAGTCATGGTTTGTCTCTTTCCATAAGCGATTTGGCTCCGCTCGAAAAAAAGAGTCGGGCAACCTTGATCGGAAACTCACACAATGGCGGCATTCATTTGTAGTTTCAAATTTGCTGCTGGCACAAATTAAATTCCTGTAACATGCGATCTACGATTGACCCTCCTTGTGTCGGAGGAGGATGTCGCAAGAATCAACGGTGATATGAATGCGGCAGAAGTAAAGCAAAGACCAATCGCAAGTCAGTGCATGTCTCCTGTCGCTTCCACATTAGTCGCAGCCATCTTGCCTATTGATAACAACTTCCGCTGTCTGAGGGGACGCCCCCTTCATTCTCAAAATAACGTCACAGAAAACATAAGAAACACAGCCCACATGACGTGGAATGTGGGGTTCCTTTTTCAGTATCTCATCCCTTGGTTAAACCAGACATTTCACGCTTAAAACAACTTGCTGAGATGAAACGGGTCTAGCACTGGTCAAATAGTAACCTCTTTACTGGCAGGAATCAACAAATTCTTCAAATCAAAGCGTTTAAGACAAAAGGAATTCAGATCTTTATAAAAGTGATTTATTCCTGTAAGAAAGGGACAGGACTGTGTCAGTAACGAGTTATAGTATTCATAATGCGGGTTATTTAAAATTTTCATTCGGTATGAAAATTATGATATCACTGGCCTGAGAGTCTCTCTGGCATAAAGCAATGAATGAGTTATAGACTAATACGATCAACAATCTCTTACACATAATTTAGTCTGGACTCTTATAAGGTTCAGAGGGATTGAAAGCTTCAAACTGTTTCCATGTTTTGCTTTGACCCTCTATGAAGGAAGTCAAACAATCAGGTGTACAATGTGCTAGTGACAAGCTTCCTTAGTATGATTTAAGCTAAGATTAAGTCTATAGACGATTTAAAAGCAATATAATAGGGCTCTTCCAAGAGTTGAGCTGATAATTGGGGGCAAGGGTCGAATCCCAGAAGTTCGGCAAATTTCGAAAACAAAGTCGACAAGCTTACACACGCACAAATTAATTACGCAAGCTGACTGGTGGACGCGCTCGAGTTCCGTGTGCAAACGCAAGCCCCTGTTTCGAGTTTGTTGTATGACTGTGTTCGTTAAATTTCGTGAGTGTGGGCCGCGTGTTTGAAGGCATTACGCTGGAAACTTCACCCCCATCAGCTTTACATAATGTATATGATTCGAGTTTCAAGTTAAAAATTTGACCTCCAGCCAGTGCCCTGGAAGTGAATGGCATACAAATCAACACCACTATCCTTGGTGATAGCGTTAAAGGGGACAGTGCCACTATCGTTTGCAGCTGGGAGGGGACCGAAGGCAAGATAGGCATTGTCACAATCCTATCCGTAGACGATGGCACTTATTATGAATATCGTATTGGAAATGACCTCCAACCGACTCCTGGACACAGTAATCCGAGAATATCCGTGGACACCACGACGACTATTAGCACCAATGTGACTATGAGGATCCGCAGTGTGTCATGTTCTGATGAGAAGCCCTATATCTGCCAGCTGTTGTATTATTCTGATGTCACTGGAACTGGGAATACACCACAACGTTCCACGAAAGAATCCGCAAAGAATTTGACTGTCAAAGGTAAGATCATTGTGGAATTGTATTATGGTCGGCTGTTTGGCGAAATTTATAGCTCCTTAAAGTGTATTGCCCTAAGCAGAGACTTCTAAACATCCTCTCTGTTGTGTGTGTGTGTGTGTGCGTGTGTGTGTGTGTGTGTGTGTGTGTGTGTGTGTGTGTGTGTATGTGTGTGTGTCTGTGTGTGCGAATGTCTGTGTCTGTGTCTGTGTCTGTGTCTGTGTCTGAGAGTATACATGTGTTTTACTTATTTTAATTAGACGGAGAGTCACGAATACTGTATTTGATTTAGTGTTGATAGATTATTTACAAGTAATCAAAGACTGGAAGGTAAAGGCAGAAGAAGTATTGTTCTATCGCGATCGATTCTGTCTAGCAGGTTGGTTTATACGAGTTTGTCACTTTGTTGTTGTTGTTGTTGTTGTTGTTGTTGTTGTTGTTGTTGTTGTTGCCTGACCTGATATCCGTAAAAATTACTCGAAAAGATGCAATCCAGTTTCAGTGGAACGTCACAGAAAAGTCAGAGCAGGTACACAGAGCATTAAATTTTGCCGTGGACTGGAACAAATAGACCGATCTAGATGCTCTCAAGGCCTTAAGTACTGATCCGGATTGCCATTTATTACCCCTGCTTTTGAAATATCTCACTCAAAAACATTAAACACTGGCACGGAAAGCTATGAAACCGGCATTCAGTGCCATTGCTTTTGGACAATTTCAGACTGATTACTTAATGACTGGTACTGAATACCATGAAGCCCCCATTCAGGTTTGGAGAATGTTACTAGATGCGGTGTCCCGGCGCTGCTCTGAAAGGAAGGGGGAGAGAAGGGGCCACCAAAGTAAAACTCCATCTAAGCGAACCTTCTTATAGCAAACTTATTGTGATCAAACCTATCGAGAATTGGGGCCCTTAATGCCAGCTTGGAAACTCTAAGTTGCAATACTATGTTCGACTGGAAATATAGCAACTGTCATTTTTAACAATCGTTTGCTATCGGGTGACTGCATACTCTCAAACTCTCATTCCGCAGGGCCAATGCACAAAAATGCCTCGTTCAATCGCCTAAACCTCCACTGGACTACCTAGGATAAATGTCTCACAGATCCTTCCTCGTTAATTGCAAGTAACTTGCCAAATTTTAGACCCTCGCGTAAAGCGGTGGAAACTCTTGTACCGGACAAACCCGCAAATCCGGTCTCAGATTTTAATTTTTATATAACTGCATAAAATTGAACGTTGTTCGATTCTGCCTTGGCTTAACAAATAGCTCTATTGGGTGCCTCTCAACTGACTGTTTCGTTCACTGTTGGTGTCCCCAGTTCGCCCAGGATATCCTACTATAACCACCACACCAGAAAGAGTAACAAGTGGAGTGCCTCTAAACAGTCAGATCGAATTCAAGTGTCGAGCAATCACAGGGCGAAAAGGCACGGGGGTGGGACATCTGGTATGGAGACTTACCACACGAGATAAATCGGGAGCTGAGAGTAGTGAGGTTATTTCGGCGCCAGACCCACGGCTCAAGAGCGGATATGGTTGGACTCTGTGTGTTGTTTTTGTTTATTAGCATGTCATGTTCCTTAATACACCGGTGCTTACCCTACCTCCTATCTCCACCCCATCCCCACCCCATTGCCCACTTCCGAGGGAAAAATAAAAATGTCAGTGAAATTCCAATAGCTTCACAAGTTAAAAACAGACATTCTGTTTCCGGCGCGAGAAATTTCGAGAGATTTTCTTCTCTACTTATATAGGTTTAAAATAGATGAATAATTTCAAGAAGTAGAAACAGAGCTTTCATAATGGAATCAGAGAGAGATATGATTTGCTAATAAATATACTTGCAACAATTTATTTTTATATGTAAGTACGTGTACATCCCTTACTTCTGGCTTTATCAAGGACTCAAATCTCGTGATGGAATTAAAATAAAAACAGAGCTTACCAAGGAATCTGACTGGCTAGTGCAAATTCAGAAACATTCGCTTTCATTGGTTAGTACAGAATTCTTACGTCCAGCTTTAACTGTTATGTGGAACGCATCTTAACGATGTCATCTGATCTGTTTTACATGGCAACAGCATGATTTTTGTTTTTTTTTTCTGTCCCACGTAGCCTTTGAATTTAAATTTTGAAAATCACGTGATCAGTCCGTAGACCGGTGGAAAAGTAGTGGGAATGCAAGCGGGGAGAAATGATTTCTTTACAGGCCTAGAATTCCGAGGGGCGATCCCACGCATACCGAATAAGGTGTACTCGGTGAGGCAAGAAAAAGGAGCTGGCTCTTTTCAATTCAGTTTGTTATTAATTCAACCAACCGATCTCCGAGAAAGGACGTCGCCTTCCCAGAGGCTATCAATTTTGAGGTCTATATGCGCACTCGCTCCTTTCTGAACAACAACAAGGCATGCTACTCCAGAGACTCTCAGGCCATGGTTCATTGAATATCCTTGTCTGCTTACAAATAATCCCTTATCTGAAAGTGGGATTGCCACATAAAAACTATCTAGTCCGGTTTTGGTATAATCTAGTTAATAATAAATTCATCAACAAGAAAGATGTGTACACCTTACTGAAAATCCTGTCTCTTCTCCTTTCAGAGCCAAATCCCCCCGGCGAGGAAAAATGCGTCGAGCACAGTTATATCGTGCTCACTTTGAACGTCAGTCGGGCTGAGCATGGTCTGGTTATTGCTTGTTACGTTCTCAACCAAGAGTTCAACATATCATTGCCTTCTAATGTGTCATGTGGAATCAGAGTCGATATCCTCTGTGCCCAGCTAGGGCCCCTGCGTGTCTTTTGTAAGTTCTGGGGAGCAAAGCAATCATAGTATTCTATAGGCGCGTGAAAACGCAATATTCCCACCACTGTAGGTGTCAAAGATGAGGCCTTCGAAATTTCTAGAGAAAACATGTTTGCGGTGTGAGAAAAATCATGTCTCACTTCACAATAGCTGAAAAAAATATCAAGTTGAACAGATTAGAGCCTGGGCAGTTAGTGACACTTGGATATGATACGGAGGTCGTGACTTTGGAATGGTTCTCGTTATGGCCTTCTTTGTTATGGCATACGATGTAACGTTTATTCATAAAATCGTTACTTTCACGTTGTCCTTCCCGTTAAAACTGGGCTCCTGTTACAAGCGTGGCCAGTACGGTTGGTTCCAAATCAAAATAGGAGAACATCATTGTGTCATGGCAGCATCAGTATTGCAGTTTGTAGCTTGACCATGTTCTTTTTCTGTTTCCCGTGGCTTTTTGCAAGAATCTTTATGCCTCGAAACATAGCTAATCATATCACTGTCCGGGCAAAAAAAAAAAGTCTTCTTGTAGTCCTCTTACAATCGATGAGGCGCTATATAGCCGTAATCGTGCCGAAGCGCATAAAACCGGGACTCAAACAAACAAGAAGCAAACTGACACGTGAAGCATTGCAGTAAATGCAATCAAATGCAATGAAAGGATAAGGCAATCAAAACAGTAAGTTCATCAAGAACCTGAGGCATTTTGTAACACTATTCTTATTCATATCTGTACTTATACTCACGATTTCGTCATATCTTCATCACTTTCCCTGGTTTCAAAGACTGAGAAGTCGTGCGCATAGACAATGACCAACTTCGCCCACTTTACACTGTCCCTCCAGAAAATCGCGGTCCCAAATTACATAAAAAATTTCCACGGTTTTGAGGTGTTGCTGCAATTTTGCAAATTTCGTAAATTTAGACATTGTGCACAAATCTGGTGCAAATTTGGCCGATTTGGGCCGAAATATGCCATGGTCGCGGTACTGCGTCAGTGGGAACACAGATAATGTGTTCCGTTACCACGATTTTGCAACGATCGCGTGGTCTACTATAGTAAACAGTGTGAAGTGAAGTGGTGATAAAGATAATGAAGTTAGAAGCCATTTTTACAAGTTTTGGCGCAAAACTTACCATTTTATGCAAGCAAATTCTGCAATTCTTGGTGCAAATTTTGGGGGTTTGAAAAGCAGTTTTATGCAGGGACAGTTTACAATATTCGTGAAGAATTTCCCCCTTCCCCCCCCCCCCCCCC
>JAWQUT010000180.1:806095-851442 GCA_033807755.1 Ellobium chinense | reverse complement strand
CCAGTTGAAGCATCACCTCGCGCGCGCTTACGTTCGTTCGCAAACTCTCTAGGCCTATTGGGCAAGAGGAGATTGAACTGTGACCCGCCTTTCCCACTGCATGACCCATCAGTAGGCCTATCAGGACTTCGCTTCCAAAAAGCGAAGAGTGTGTAGTAGGATTGGTTCGGCCCTAACAAGCACAGATTGTGGCGCCAAGGATTTAGGTAGAGGTGGGGAGTGGGGGGTAAACTTACGTTGGCGGTATAACGAGAAATATTTACTATACTCAAGTTATGAATGTAACAGTTAAACTGTTGGCGGATGGCGGATGGCGGTATAACGAGATTTTTAGTGACTTAGTATAGGTGTCAGATCCGTTCCACGGCGAAAAGCTGGCGGTATGCGAGAATGGCGGTATAACTGGTGGCGGTATAACGAGGTTTCACTGTATACAGTATATATATATAATCATATTGCGAAGCATTGTTTAGTAAGCATGGGCTCTCTCGAGTCCTGTACCATTACCTTTTGATCACACTACACCACACTACAGCATATTTCCCTGCTGTAACCAGATTCGTTTCATTTTTAAATATGCTTTCTGTCTTTTTTTTTCTCTTCTTTTTCAGAGCCTCCCAAAGAACCTCGCTAGTGAGTAAAACGATACCGTATCAAGTATTAATATATTAACATACTTCCGATTCTACCTTTTTTGGTGTGCGCTCTCTTAAAAGAAGTCATGGGCTAAATGTTTTAGCACAGGGTGAGTCCAAGGCTGACGACAGTGTTCACTGGCATCGTGTCGTTTGAACCAAACTTTCAAAAGCATAACCCGTCTTCTCACAGGGCTTCCAAATACACGCTATAAATTAACGTAAGAGGGATTAGTTTAGTTAGAAGCAGCAAATCAAGATCAGCATATTATCAGTCCTCGTTCAAAGCCTTGCACTGCATGCATCATGTTAGTATAATAATTATTATTAGATAGTCAGTGCAGCGCAGTAGCTGTCAACAGACTTGGACGAAGACAGACATGTCATGCCACAGGTTATGTGGAGCCGGCTACCTCAAGTTCTGAACCTGCTATAGAACGCGATTACCTCCCTTCAACTGTTTAACCCCTCCCCACATTTAACTATTTCCTACATATGTTTTGAGTAGTCAGTAGTGAAGCATCCTCTTCTGTTAAAGTGTCTCTATCTTGCTTCTTTAAATGATATTTCTGTGGTGAGGTATATTTGCAGAGGGACACAGAAAATTTTCAACAGTTTGATTCACTGAGATGAATTGGATGAAGTGTTGATAGCCTTTGTTGGTTCCCTGGAGAAATATGCAACTTTCAGCTGTCAAGCACATTCATTTCTCTACAAAATGGTACCAATGTTGCTGCAATTTCTGTCTTAGGTCATTCTTATGGCCCCATTAAGAGTTTCATACCTCTCAAAATAGCCAATTCTCTTGATGACATACCCTATGCTACTTTGAAAGTTCCCATGAACCTACAGTTCAACCCTCAAATTTTGCCATGGTAGCCTATTTGGAGGGGAAATAGTAGGGAATGATCAGAGAGGAGTGACCTGGGAGTGATTGGGAGGGAAGGGGAAAAGTGACCCCCTCTTGGCTGGTCATTGTTTCCATGTAAACACCTTGGCATGCGCAGGTAGTTTTTTTGTTGACCATGACCATATTTGCAAGCCTTAATGATAAAATCCACTTGTAACCACACATTTAAAACCTAAAAGTGATCATTTTGGCATTTCTTAAAGAGTGATTGTGTTTTTGATTGGAGAAGAAGTTCTGGAGAAACAAAAGTTTGGTGCATCTGCCCAAAAAAATATTAAAGAAAGTGCAGCTTCCTTTGGCAATACCATGTGAGCCTATGGGGTGGGCTGAGAAGGGGTGGGGTGGTGATTTTTCTTAAGGGTAGGGGTGGGGTGGGGTGGGTGGGGGGAGGGGTTGATGGTGGGGTTGGGGGTGGAAGTAGGGAAGGAAAAAGGAACGAATGAAATCTTAAATTTAAAAAAAATGGCCAAATTTGGTGCATTTTTTGGCAACACTGGGTGTGTGTGTCAAAGGTGGGGGGAGGGGGTGGAGGGTGGGAGGAAAACAAGAGAGACAAGGACAAAAAGAGAACGAGAAAAAAACTATTTAAAAAAAAGCGTGTGTCATGTAAACTGAGTCTGCAGCACGTAGATCTAGATCTAAGTCCCATACAGGCTAGACTAGGGGGTGGGTGGGGGGGGGGGCTGGGGAGGGCCCCAGGGGTAGAGGAAGTTTAAAAGACTGTCCAGATAGCCTAGATGACCTACCTCGACCACCATGATGTAAACATTGTGTTTCTAAGTGGAAACATGCCAGGTACTAGCTGCCTATTAAGGTCTTTGACACCTATTGTTTTTTCTTCTTTTGGCCCTATTAACATTTTGCGTTATTCTAAATATACCACTGTGATTTGGGGAAATTTCTTCCATGGAGGTTAAAGTACTTCTTTTGCCCGATCTTTTAACGGGAAGAAAAAGGGGGGTCAACGCCCAAAATTTTTCACAAATGTCTTTTGAAAAAGGTCACCTCAAATTCTGCTTTGATCCCCAATTTGTCATTTGGCTGGTTTTGACCGCGTGCGAATACATAGGCCTACACATTTTATTTTTTTTTTTTATCTAGAAGGCTCAAATTGTACCTGAAACTTTAAAATTGGATGCTTTATTTGGATCATAGGTCATTTTACACGTTTCTACACCCTAACACTGGCTGGCAGGGCCCCAAAAAAGGGGGATTTTATATATTAGCGGATTAATTGGCTTGTACACTATGAGTGATTTTGCCCTTCTAATAGGTATCACAAACGTTAAAATAAGTAGTACTTGAGCCACACAGCCTTTGACATGCTACGTTATTATAAATCAGTAAATTTTGTCATCTTTGTCGTATAATTAAGTCCGCAATGCCGGCGATGTTGTCCCAAAGATTTAAATGGGCTAGCAGTAACATCGTGAAATGAGACTCCTCCTGAAAAACGCAGTTTTATATATGTATATAAAAATGCTAGATTACCCCCGCTTCTCCCCCCCCTCCCCACAAAAAAACAAAAAACAAACCAGTCGCTACCCCCCTGTCTATGAATCTGAGATTACCGATAACAATCGTATTTATCCAATACAATTTAATTAATCCGTAAAGATAATCCATACACTATCTCACAGATTCAGCTCTGCCATATATACAGTGCATTGCATCTAAGGCTGAACAGGAGAGAAACTTGACAAAAAAAGGTGGCAAGTAATTTGAGTGAAGACTAGTCTAGCTTATCCGCGGTATTGACAGTTTGTTTTTTAATTTTTCTTTTATTTGTGTGTGTGTGTGTGTGTGTGCAAGAGCGGCAAGACCCTTTCCGTTAACGGTGTCCCAGATTTTGCTCAGGGTTGCCAGGCTTTGCTCTTTTGGAACCAATACAATTGTTGGCTTTTTTTTTTTCAAGAGGCCCGTGGCTCCAAAATAACTAACTGGCACTTTTTTTTTTCTGCTCTGGTGGACTTGAGATCAAAACTGACTGATTTTCTCTGTAAAAACTACTTACACTTCTCTCAAACTATACTGTATTCCAAATGACAGCGCTTCTGTCGTAATTGGAACAATGAACATCTATTAAAGAACTGCATCCATTTAACAGTCGTTTCTCTTGCGCAGGTGTATGCAGAAAGGTTGATGACAATTATAATATCCATATATGCAGTACCAAGAAAGTTCGTAGTAAATGGCTTGTATTATGCGAAATTTTAACCGCAGTCGGTCATTAACGGTTTCAGACAGATGGTTGGATGTAAGTGCCAGACTCCAGATTACCAAAAACAATCACCCTCGCTACGCCCCTGGGTTAAACGTTACATTTGATTCTGTCTGTGCGTTTTGGACTCATGTTTGGCTCGTGTAGATGTTTTTATCCAATGCCGAATAAGAGGAACATAATCTATTCATTGCATATAATATAAGGGAATCCACAGATTTCGCTGAAAGCTCGAACTTTTACACTTTCTTGTGTATGCTCGAAAATGTAAAAGGTCTCGCCATATGTGAATTTTTCTTCACGCGCGGTGTAAGATTCTTCATTTTCGTTTGTTTTTCTTCGCATTCTTGGTCTATTTATTTTTTTGCTCGATGTTTGCCAGCCTAATCTCTCTATTGTCTTCCATTTCTTTTTTCATTTATGTACATTACATTGTGGGAGAGGGGAAAACGGGGATTTTCATTCTACCATCTTTTATGTCTCCTGCCCTCTATTTTTCTCTCTCCCATCTTCATTTTCACAGCGTGGACGAAGGCCTTCCAGATCAAGCCAATGAGAGCGGGGGATCGGTGTTGCGAACAGATTCAGGGGAATCTTATGAAACGGAATCCGAAGTTTAGAGGAAACCATTGGTCTACAAAGTCATTGCAGAAAAGTAATGCAGCAGCAGTATTGAAACTACCTTCGGTAATGCTATGGTTGCGTTTGTTTGGTCCGTGCAAGTTAATAAAAGGAAAAGACATATTCCTTTCTTAGCAAAGGAAGTATCAGTCTATAGGCAAGCCAAGATGGCTGCGACTAATCAAAAAGAGACAGAAAACAATGCACTGACTTGCATGCGATGTTTGCTATACCGGTACTTATATCTTGGCCTCTTTCATTAGCATACACACCACCGTTGATTCCTGCCACATCCTCCTCCGACGCAAGGCCGTTGATAGGACGTTCCACTAACAATTTTTGAAACCGTAGCCAGTTGCCACCATGTTGCCGAGTCTTTTCTTCCGGTTTAGACAGAAGACGACACATTTTTAAGAAACAGTAAGCGTGCATCCTTCCTCACCGTGACTGGCGCGTATCAACCAAAAGGGTACAATTTTGTTAAAGATTGCCCACAAAATACAAGGACGACACCTTTGACGACGCCGCAAGAACCAAACAAACGTAGCTCATAATATTCGATTTTTTTATAATAAAATAATATGTAAACATGTGCACAAATATTTCTGTAACTAAACATGACACATGTATGTAACCATAATATGTGAATATAACATTTGTACTTATACAATGCGAGATATTTTCATGAAGCTACTTGGCAAAATAACTATGGACTCAGGATATGGAGAGCTTGAGTTTGGTATCTGCCCTGATATCGTGATAAAGTTGTAGGTGCTTTGTCAAAGTATTACAGTCCGCTCTGTAAAATAGGTTCATGGCTATAAACAAAAAAATGATATCGTCAGAATACTACAATTCAGTACTTGTAGATGGCAGTGGCATTGTATTCATGCTCCCCATGAGATAGAGAATGTCCTCGAGGAACCCATTTTCTCGCAGAAGCATTTCAGGGAGTCAGGGGTCAGTCAATAATTTCGAGCTGTCGGGATGATCGAGTTTGTGAGAGTAATCTGTTGTGGAATATAAAAGACTGAATAAGACAGCACTATAACGAGTGAATTATGGCTTTGTCGGCTTCTCGAGGCTGGAGACTGTGGAGTTCAGCGGTACATGTGAATGAACTACAAAAGTAAAGAAGCTGCCGAAAAGCTTAGAACATGAATGTAAAAGAGCAAGCAGGTAGAAAGCTTTACAGAATCACGGCCCAATACAAAGGACGTTAAAGCTTTACAGAATCACGGCACAATACATAGGACGTTTCGTCCTTTGTATTGTGCCGTGATTCTGTAAAGCTTTCTACCTGCTTGTTCTTTTACATACTTGTGAATGAAAATGTTCATAGCACAGATATGTGGCATGGTTCCTTATGAATAATATCTAACTGGCTTTTAGCTTTTTATGTATAATGGTTACAAGTCCAGGTTCAACAATTTTAATAAATTTTGTTAATCATGCCCAGATGCGTTCGACCTAAAATGCATCATGTCACACGTTTTTTGGGCACATTTGGTCCCCCCTCGTACTTTATGTGCTGTATTGAAATCTGTAGAACTTTGTTCTCTCCGTTATTTTCTTTATATTCGTGGAAAGCAATTAATACATTTTTGTTTTTCAAACTTTACCACTTCTGGCTTTGTCATTTTCTTTATACTGTAAGTGCCTCTAGGAGGACAAAACTACAAGTGCTCATTAATAGATAGAAAGAAATGCCGCTTTTGAAAACAGTTCATCCATGCTGACATGGATGGACTGCCTGTCTGTTTATCTATCTATCTATCTATCTATCTATCTATCTATCTATCTATCTATCTATGTGTGTGTGTGTGTGTGTGTGTGTGTGTGTGTGTGTCTGTCTGTGTGTCTGTCGGTCGATCGGTTGGTCCGTCCGTCCGTCCGTCCGTCCGTCCGTGCGTCCGTCCGTCGGAGTTGTTGAGATAGACCTGTTTTCAAATCAACTTGACTCTCTTATGCACGTTGCCAAGGCACCCTATATTCATTACGACATTTTCATAATGATATCACACGGTGTTAATCTCTATGGAGATCTGAAATTATTAACTGAACTTTGATTAGTACGATCTAGCACGATGTACAGGATGCGAAAAAAAATATCACCGAATTTAAAAGCTTTAATGAATTCCATGCTTCCGGCGTCATGCGGTTGAAATTTGGCACAAGCTGGCAAATACTATTTGCGAATACTGCGAAGTTCAACTAACCAGTGAGTGTTCTATGCATATGTGGCAGCTGAAAAGTTAAACACGTGGTCAACAGATTGCCTAACAAAACACTAACTCCGTCTTGTCATTATTTGACGTGTTCCTGGCATTACTGTGAAGGGTATCTCACGCTAAGCATCGGATAAACAATGTTCCACTATGAATGGGAGGGGTGTGAACCTGCGTGGTGTAATCATCAAATGCGTTCCATATATACTAAGCTGATTTACTCAGAAGGTGAAGAATTGAAAAAAAGAGTGGTGAATGTTTGAACATAAAAGTATTTTATATATAGATCTTAATTTATATTTTTGGCAGTCGACAAATCGCAAGTCTGTCCCCGCAGAAAATTGCGGTCGCAAATTTTCGTGTCGTTGAAACTCTGCTGCAAGTTTTAGCAAATTTAGATATTTTTCGCAAATTTTGCCGATTTTGACTGAACTGTGCACTTTTCATGCCACGGTCGCAATATGAAAATTGTTCTATTTCTGCTACTTTGCAAAGGTACCGTAGACGTAGTAATCAATGTGATTTGGCGATAAATATAACAAAGTTAGGAAACTTTTATCGCAAAACTCTTTCACAATTTGGCGCAAATTTTACCACTTCTTGCATGCAAATTTTGCAAGTTTTGGTGTATATTTTGGGGTTTCAAATGCAATTTCCGCTGGCACAGTCACATTCCTATAGCTATCATTTTTGGTAAGAGAAGAGGAACATGCAAAGCTAGTAATCATTTACACTCGCCATTTGTCACTCACGATGTCATTGTATTGATCGAGCACAAAAACAAAAAAAAGTTTGTTGCGAACTATTTAGTTTATTACAGGAAAAGAGATGCAAGTAATGTATTACTATCGAGACATTGACGGCGAACTTAAATTTAAGTAAACCAAAACAATCTACGTCATTGTAACTGTAACAGTCATAATTATCTTTTATCACCCCGTTTTAGAATGCTTAAAAAGGAAAGGTGTATTTTCAATCATGAAGCACACAAAAATTTTGTGACCTTGAGAAAGGGGGAGGGGGAGGGGCAATGGCATAATAGCTTGCTTCATGATAGAAACATCAACAAGATGTGAACTTGAAGGTGTATATAGTCATTCCACTCCCGTGGTACATTTGGATTTCGCCTTTTCCCCAAATTAAGTGCCAAAATTTCACCAGATGGCACGCAATTTCACTAGATGTTCAGTTCATTTTAGCTTCAAACAGAAAATAAGTAATTGACTGAACACATCACTTTCTAAAGTACAAAGTGCAGTAATATTTTTATTTTCAAGAAAAGGGAGGGAAATTTAACACAAGACAAAGATAATATATACGTTCATGACTGTGCTTTGCTGACATAAGCCCTAGGGTTACCAGTTGGAATTTTGCTTTTTCACCATTTAAGCTCTGTACTGTCTTTCTTATGAGTTACAAAACAGGTGCTCTGAAAAAATGTCACGAGGACAAAAAAAGTCATACCTAAAACAAGTTACGAGGTAAATAGGTACATCTTATTTCATGTTAACATTTTTGTTTAAATAAGGTTGGTATTTTGTTTTTTTGTTGAGAATTACAGGAGGCCTAAGATATCTGTTCATGCATACAAATGCCATCGCCCTTTTTTTTTAAATCCTGTGAGTATTTTCATTTCTAACTTTTTCCTCGTATGATCCATCTTCCTAGATTCTAAAACAGACTTTGTTTTCCAGTGCCCTACAAACTGCGTCCACCAGTTGCCAGGCTGGCTAATTGATCGTCAGCCCACGGATTTTCTGGAACCTCCTAGGCCAAATTCTGTTCTGTGTTTTGGGATTTTTTTAAATGAGATTCTGGTTTTTCTTTTCTATTTTATTTTGCAACCTCTAATGAAGGCTTTGGTAGACTTTTTTCCTCTACGGTCTCCTCTCTTTCTCGATCGCTCCCATTTTTTGTTCACAAAATTTTCGTAAATTTTCCACTTCCTTCTCCTAATTACTAGACCGACGTGGCTTTCAGTCTTTCACCAGATCTGATGAAAATTCACAATGAGTGGCAATCCTGGTAGGAGCAATAGTGTGGTTCTATGTAGGCTAGCATTAATGCCTAACAATGGAAGGAGCACCACGACAAACAAGACAAGTTAAAGCTAAAGAAGGGCCATGTAAAACTGTGGTTCAGTCAGTTTGATTGACTCTAACAATTTGATACAGTGCACCTCAAGACGGCTGCAAAGCCGGGAGCCAACTGGCTGCGTTATTTGGCTGGTTGGTTGACTCGCTGACCTTTTCTTCGAGTCAGTGTGATCTATCTCGATTTGCATCATCCAGATGCTGGTCCGTACTGTGAGGCGGATGGCGTTGCCAGTTTCAGGTGCAGTGCCAACTTAATGCCAAAATAAAAAAAAAAGCCGCCAAACTCACATGTAGTGCCAGTCTCCACAAAATTTTAAGGAAAATTGCTGCTTTAAAGAATACCGGCAAAATGCCCGAAATTTTATCCACTTTTTTCACGCCAATTAAACCCTGGCAACGGGAGAACAGTGTCATACAGTCGACTCTAGTTATACACAACCCCCTTTCTCGCAACCTCTGCTTAAATCACGATATTTTTTTTTCTTATTGGCCTTTAAGTGGCAGCTTTTCCCATCACGCTATCGGTGTACTGCAGCGTCACCTTGTCTACTCGAAACACATTGAAATAGGCCAACAGTCCTGAGTGGGAATAGCTTCTATGTCATGGGACATCGCGATGTCCACGCACTGCACTGTTTTCCCAGTAACGCCTGCCCGTCTTAGCAGGGACAAAGACCAACTCCTAAGCATATTATTGTTCATTTCAATCAGGAGATTCTTGGCTGAATATAAGTGCCATCCCTTTATCATGACTTCCAGGGCACCTGTGTCGTTCGCTGCACAGACATTCGTGCCAACAATTACGAGCTGTTCCGTGTCATCGTGGCTTGAAACCAGCCTGGTCACGTCCGCCGTGACTAATTTCTTCACTGTCGCAAAACAATGATCCCCGGAATCAGTTTGGTTTTCGTCAGCGTTGATTCCGCCCCAGTCTTCATTGCGTCGTGCTGGCTGGCTCTTGATTCTAAAAGTGGCAGTTTTACCAGATGAGTCAAACGAGGCCGTGTCGGCTTTGTCCGGTTTAGCAGTGCTACTTTTCGAGTCTGTTGCATCCTCTTGTTCTTCAGTGAGCATTTGTAGTCCAGATTTCGCAGCCTTCTCGTCAAACTGCCTGATCAAGACCAGAAAACTCTCACTGTCTTCAAGCTTACATTTTGGCGGGTACTCGTATGAGGTAACCTGACAAAGCTTGATTCGGAAAATGAATTGAATATATTGGTTTTGACACTGACCGTCCTTTAAGAAAACACCATACCCACATTCGCTGGCCGTGCATGAATCTGTAAGGATGGAGCATTCCAATGTCCTCCAGTGATATATTGCTAACGTATTCTCGGCTCTGTAGCAAACCAGGACGTTGGTTGGGTTGTCCTGAGAAGTGCTGAGAGAGATCTTCGATTCCTCAAAGTACTCGAACTCCTCGTAAGAAGAGTGGTCACACGTGACACTTGTGTTACTCACGACGGAGCGACTGTCACAAAAGTAGCAGGCGCAGTTCAGACCTTGACTGTTCACGTACCTGTGAGGAAAAGATCAGATATCATAACTGCAAAATGTCTTTGAAAGTAGAAGATGCTTGCTGTCAGGAAGAGATACTTATAGTTTTACATTTCATTTCCATAGACAACACACGGATATTATATTATAATGCGAATATGCGAATATGCCTGTTAATGAAAACCATTACATGAGGAAACAATAACAATAACAATAACAGTAAGTTTATTAAGCTCAGACAACAATCTGTTGTAAATGAACAAACAATAATACAATATTCTTAACAAGCAATTCATATACTCTCTCTCTCTCTCTCTCTCTCTCTCTCTCTCTCTCTCTCTTTCTCTCTTCTCTCTCTCTTCTTCACACTCACATTAATGAAATATCAGATTTAGGATTTTTATACAGAGATCGAAATAGTTGAGTGTTGATGCATGCTGACGACACAAGGGCACCGCTAACGAGAACGGCATAGTAAATCATGCTGGCATGTTATACAAAAAGGGAAAGTCTATCTCACTATCCATCCTTAACATGTTTAAAATAATCCTCATAAATTTACTCAATTTCTTTAAAGTACTAGAATGTAAAGTACTAAATAATTCTTTATATTTAATCATACTAGGTCGATTTTATAATATATCGGTACAAATAGTTTTCTTTCCCTATCAAAAGATGGACATTCTAATATGTAATGATATTCGTCCCCTATGTCACGAAAACACTTTTGACAAATTCTATCCGCACATTCATTATTATTATTATACCTCCCCTTTTCAACAGGTAAACTGTGGTTACTAGTAAGATACTTTTAAACTATAAACTTCTGCAGAGTCCAATAATCCCAAGTAGGCTTCTGGACACCATATTGTTTTAAGAATTATATAATTTTTCCCTTTGTTGCTATTACTTGAGCCTGCTCTACATTTCTGAATATACTGCTCTACGATTCTAGCTTTAATGTGTTTATCACTGAGTGCTAGGATTTCTTTTTGTGCAATCCATATGTTGTTAAATCCACTATCTTGCAAAATATTCTGAATGTAATTTAACCACTTAAATGTATAATTATCTAGACGTCCTTCTCTGTACATTATTCTACATAAAACATATGGAAGTTTTTCTTTTCGACCTATTATCAATTTTTCCAAAAGAGATATCATTCTTTTCTTGATTTAGCATATAAGAGGTAATTTCCCTAGTTCCCCATATAATATATAATTTGGAGTGCTTGATCTTACCTTCAAGATCATCTTCTAGCATTTCAATCGGAATTTTTCCAATATTAAAGAGTTTTCAGATCTCCACAGTTCAGCTCCCTAAAGTAAAATGGGCTCGATACATTCTGAAAATAGATCTAGTTCTATTTGGCAGTCCAACGAAATATAGTTTTGCCATCTCGCCATCAAAAAAATTCAAACTTTGTCAGGGATTGTCATACTGGCTGACGATGTACAGCACTGGGTTTATATTTTGTGTGTGTTCGGTTGGTCTTTGATGTTCCTCCATTTGATGAAATATCCAATCCATTTCATGACTTTTGAACACGTCTAATCCAAGATGCAATGAGCCCTGTCCGTTTCTTATCTGCACGCATGCGGCGCTGGATAATAATGTTAATTAGGAGGGGCAAAGTTTACGCCAGTGATATCACATAGGTTCAGTTGGAATGCATTTTTTGGATGTTGTTGCTGTTGCTGTTGCTGTTGTTGTTGTTGTTGATGTTGTTGTTGTTGTTGTTGTTGTTGTTTGGAAGAAGGAGCATAGTAGGTGAGGGTAAGAGGAGATGAAAAAAAAGTTTGGAGGATTGGGTTTTGAAAATTATTAGGATCCATAATTTTCTTGCTGACTGGCGGTTAACGATAGGTTGAGAACAAGTATACTGTCACAGACATAGGCAGTTTGTCTATTTCATTTGTATGAGTTGTTTTGGTTTTTTTTAAGAAAGCGGAAAATTGTGTTAGACAAAGCAAGAATACATTGCCAGTCTCAGGCTTTGGTGCTGTTTTTTAACCCATGATTTTGTAATTTACTTTCTCCATGACATTTAATTGATGTATTGGGTTGTAGCGTAGCGGACATAAAAATAGTCCAGTTTGAAAATCGTCTGTCTCTGCCATGGACAACATACCTATGACTGTGACGATATGTTGTGACGAGGGTGACGACGACGACGACAACAACAACAACAATAACAACAGCAACTAACACTAATGGATCTGTTCCACATTCAATCCTCTCTATTTTTTTGTGTTCTCTCTGACTGCAAACAGTCCAGAGCGTTTGCCATGTCCAAGAGTCTGAAGAGCTAGACTAGGCGCTATCAGTGACTCTGAATTCAGTTTTAACTACGACAACACTGAAACATAACCATACTGTTTTGCTTGACGTCCGAAACTGCCAAACGGGATTTTTATAGCCTGAAATTTCCGATTATCTCACAATGTGGCATTCATACCTACACGTGATAAGTTGCATTGCTGAAATAAGAGGGAACCTGTAACAGTCGACAAAAGCAAATATTTCAAATCGCGGCAGTCTGTCAGATTCCTTGATACATGTATACAGCATTTTGATTGCACTTGTGTCTCGGAAGTTGTGCTCATACTAGACCCGCAAGTAAAGGACTGTATTTAACAAACAAACAAACAAACAAACAAACAAACAAAAGTCAATGAAAACGAATAGTTTCAATTTCATCGTCTGTCAGATTCTTCATATGATATGTAACCCTTTACATGTATTTACCGGATCACCCACCATGGCACGTCCACGGGTTTTACCGTATCACCCGCTATTCACCTCTGAACTGAATGTGAAGACTACATACGTGACTCCACGAAGCCTGTCGTTCAACTAGTAAGGGTGTCATGTTTCATTTCTGCACTCTACCGTGGACTGGAAGCAAAAGAGAGGAGGAAGCATTTTGTGCATACCTCTCCCTACCTTGCAAGAGATTCATCAGAGTTTACCTCTGTATAAATGAGCATCCTGGGTAGTTATCTGTGTCAAAGAGATCTGTCGAACAAAAGACACAGCCAGGTTCTCTGTCCATCGGGTCTTGACAGCTTGGAAAACTGTAGGGACTTGGGGGCGACCACGTGACAAGGGCGCGGTTGTCCATAACGAATTGTAGAAAAGACGTCAGTCTGTAGCTGTTCTTTGGATAGGAGAAGTATATTGTGTAGGCCTCGACTGTCCACCTTGTTAGAGAGAGAAGAGATTTTATGTTCACCAAAGAATCTAGTATCAATACTTGCACAGTGGAGCACGGTTAAAAAGAAACCAGGGGGACAAATGACCTTAATGTTCGGTTTAAAGAAGAGTTTCCAGTTAGGCAGAGAAGCCTAGCGTACTGTTTTCAGCTTAACCTTTGTCTGCTGTACCTTTATAATAATATCATTGTCCGCATGATAAAACCCACACAAAATCGATTGTAGAGAAGCGATCAACCTCCAAACTTGGATAGGGAGGTAATGCTAGTGGGGAAAAGGGAACTCCACATAATAGAGACGTAATCCACGTCTCAAGAGATGTCAGATCAGAAAACCTGCTAATCTTCTGAACAGATTTCTTATAAAAATTGTCAAGAATAATATTTACCAGAAGACCGAGTATCAGCACTTGTACAGTGGACCACGGTTAAAATGAAACCCGCGGGAAAGAAGACCCTAATGTTCGGTTTAAATAAGAATTTCAGGGCTTAGAAAGTGAAAAGAGTTTCTTGTTTCCTTTCGTTTTACTCTTGGCGGTAATGTCGGTTTAGTCGTTTTCGTCTTAACCGTTGTTTACTGAACATAATTATATTATGTTATCGTCCGCATACTTAAAGCTCGCAGAGCCGGCTGTGGACAAGCTATCAACCTCTAAACCTGGATAAGGAGGTAGTGCTAGTGAGGAGAGGAGAAATCCACGCGATAACACCGTCTCAATAGATTTCGGGTCAGCAAACCTGGTCATCATCGGAAACATCAAACATATTTCTTATCAAAATTATCAAGAATGTTATATGGGACTTGTGGTCTGAAAACAAAGCAGGCTTTCCCTCTTCTGTAAATCTCTAAAACAAAAAAAAAAATCGGCGGACGGAGCACCTTTCACACATGATAAAACCTAAAGATTTAGGAGATTTGATCGTGGGTGTTCTGTGGGCGTGACAGATTAGGACGTTTGTGGTCCAAAATGTTTTAATCAATGTTCACGTCACAAATGGAATTTGGATCTATTATTCTCTGAGAGGGTAAAAGATGGGCAGCAATAGGATATCTCTCTCTCTCTCTCTCTCCCTCTCTCTCTCTCTCTTTCTCTCNCTCTCTCTCTCTCTCTCTCTCTCTCTCTCTCTCTATATATATATATATATATATATATATATATATATATATATATATATACTGTAAATACCTGATAACACAAATTCTAGGGGACCACAGAAATGTGTTCGTGTTATCAAGAATTTGTGTATAGAAGAGTGCACTGGAAATAAGGGAGATGGCCCATTTTTACACATAAATGACGTCACGATATAATTATAAGCAAGGCGCACCCGGTACAGATGATCTCACACGCCAATGGATAAACCAGTCCGGGTGGTTACGTTACAGAAGACTCAGTTTGGGGGAAGGGATATCCGGCTAAGTGTTCGGGGGAGGCAAAGCCATTACGTAGCGAGTGGTGATGGTCGAGCGTCGTGGGTGGAAAAGCCGCGCTGGTGTGCAAAGGAAAAAGGAGAGTTTAAGCAAAAAAAAAAAAAACAGTGCTGCCCAAAAGTTGTTCGCGTTATCGAGATCCTTTAGAATTTTAGTTCATGTAAACGGAATTTGGAATGCATAGATTGCAGAGCGAAAAATAACGGGGACTTTTTTTTTTGCTCGCGTAAACAGAAATTTCGCGTTAAACGGGTTTGTGTTTTAAAAAAAAAGTCTACTGTATATATAATATATTTCCTCGAAAAGGCAATTTTCGCCAAAAATCTATCATGTGAGATTTTATCATGCAGACGATGATATAGTAAGTATAGTATATAGAACGTCATAACCATTAGCGGCTCATGACCCCCCAAAGTACCCGTCCACCTTCTCCTCCCCTTTCACCGCTAATCAAATAACACTCTGCGCTGTGTCAGATCTAGTGCTCTTGCTTTAAATAGCTATTCAAGATCATTAAGGTGAATGAATGTGAGCCCAGTGTAATACTTTTTTAGCCGTTACACATTATCTTGGGAAGTGTGTGGATTGTACCAAATTACTGTGAGAGATCAATTTTGAGATGATAGGGTGAATAACCTAACATGAGAAACTTTTCCTGTCACCATCAAGGATCGAATCCAGGGCCTTTCAGCTTGCAAAATGTTTGAACCTTCAACCACTACATCACAGGAATGCCTACATTACACTTCAGCAATTTAAACCTTAAATACCCACTGCCTGAATATTGTTCTCTAACTTTCATAGGTGAGTCTAGTGTTTATCCGGGACCCTGACACACTTTCCAACTGCTTATATGTGCATGTGAAATTCATACTCAGTAATAGGGTATAAATGCTATCGGGGTTCTAGTGCGTTATGGTGTTACCTGAGTGGATCTCCCGTCATGTTCCACGCCTGCCAACAATACAGATTACGGAAATGCAGACCAGTGGACGAGTCGGTGACGGGGAATATAGAGTCAACATTGAGCAGTGGCGTGGTGGTTTCACAAAGTGTCTTGATCTCAGTACCTGACGACTCCGGCGCTCTTGATACCAGCCAAGCATGAACAGAGTGATCGCACGAGTATGCCACTGACAATGATAGAAGAATTTCCGAGCTTATGTCACTGAAATCTTGGACCTCCGACGTCGTCTCAGGACACGCTTCCGTGAAGTCTGGACAGCACAGATCATCATCAGCGAAACAGCTTATGTTGCAGAAGCATGGTGCCATTCTGACGTCGCCGCATCTCCCTCGGCAAGACCGGCTCGATGAATGGGAAAAGTCATTAGGTCCTGCCTGCGCCTTGCTTGTTACAGCTCCCGTGTCTTGAGGCGCGACGGTGCTGTGATCATTTCCTGGTAGTGACATGTTAACAGTACTGGTTTCGTCTCCCACAGGATTGGCCACCGGTATAAGGCCGAGATGAATGCTGATCTCCTCATTCTCCTTGTTGCCAATATCAGTTGGGATATCGTCGCTTCCCGCGCCAATCGTTCGTTTATTACGGCTGCTCCTCCTTGCACTATTTCTTTCACCATCTTCTTTCTCTTGCGGAATGTTGTGTCTTCTCAGCCCCGCCCCTTCTTTGGGACTCTCTATAGCGGATATCACATTGTCTTGGAAACCGTGCGAAAATGTAAGTGGTGAGACTGGCGGATCTGAGTCGAGGTCAGTCTTGGAGGTGATGTCGCTGAGTGAAGCAGCTCCTATCAAGGTCCACAACAACCAGACTGTTTTTCTCATGGTGTGTCTGTAATATTTTGAACTGCAGTATTTTGACTTTGAAATAGCTCGCAGGCTTTTTGACATAGTAAAAGTATAATCCCCAATTAAGGTAAAGGCAGGTCGTTGAGACAGGACTCTGCTTGTGTTAAGTTTCACTCATTCCTCTTTCCGTTAGCCTGATGTCGATCTTTCATGTGCATGCAGAATTTGAAAACTGATGTTTTGTTTTCCTCAACTAAGATCTACAAGAAATCCAAAAGAGTGACTCCTAGCGCAAGCAGAGCCCTAGCGCAACGATCTGTCTTGTCTCTATACCTTTGCGCCAGTATGTCCAAAATAAAATTTAAAAAGTTTCAGTTATAATGAATCTTGCCAGTGTTTACCGCTCATATCGCTCTAAACAATGATATCTGTGAGCTCTCACGAAGAATTCATTTGGGATTTGCACATGGACAACGAAGATTCCAAGTTCAGTTTTAGGCTTGGCTCATTAAAATAGAAATGTTTAGATACTTCGAGGCCTATGCCACGCTGCTGATGCACTAGACACCCATTCGGCCATACGTTCATTCCGCCATAGACGTCCATTCGGCCATAGACGTCCATTCGGCCAAGTGTCCCATACCTAAACGAACATAATTATACAATACAAATATTTTGCTTTTTGATGTCCACGCATCGAGACTGTTAGTGCTCAGTACATTAGTATTGATGGGGAGGGGCGACACACTCACAATAAAAAGACAAACTGCTTTTTGTGATCTCAATGTTATATATAAAAAAAAATACAGGCGGTTGACATGGTTAGCTTAAGCTTACTATTGGAATAGATAAGAACTTAATAATCTCCCCCAATTCTTCATCATAACGTCTACGACTCTCAAAGCAAAAAGCAGCATACGGTACAGCAACGCAGCGCACTTGAAGACAATGTAGTGTTTAGAACAATAATGTTTAGAACAATATGATTATATTATATAATATAATATATAATATTTAATAATATCTAATATAATATGCTGTATTTAATATATAATAATATATTTAATATATAATATTATATTTAATATATAATAATATATTTAATATAATATATAATAATATTATAATGTCTTAATATTATTGTTTTACAGCTGCTTACCATTACACTGCATGCATACCACTCTGCGTTGCAGTGTCGCGCACTTCTTGAACAAAGGGTCGGATAAAAAAGTGTTTCTGATAATCTCATACCCCATTTCACGGCACAGAAGCACACCCCCCATCCCCATTTCCCTGGGGTCTCAACCACTTGAGACGAATGATATATTATACCTCTCTATAGTTTTCCTGCCTAGCCCACTCAGGTTATCTTACCAAAATTGGGAGCTCCACGTGAAATGGTGAAGATTTGCAAACTGGACAAATAAATACATTCAGTTAGTCAATTACTGATTCTGTACTTTATTTGATAACGTAGTTGACTCCGCATAAACCTAAGCTGTAGATATTCATATGATAACGTAGGCCAGGTAGAAGCTTCGATAGTTATCTGTAGGCTATATATATAATTATTATTGATTATTATTGACGACACCGATTCTTGTGGTGCCATCGTCGGCGTATTTGCTATTTGCCATGTTAATCTGTGGTAGGCTGGTTAGGGCAACTTGACTGTGTCTTGATTTTAAAAGAAAGAAACGTGAGTATGAAAAATACCTAGCATACACTACATCTTCTGGAATTTAAAACATCAAGTGTCTTTTTTAAAAATCCTAACAAATTCATTCATTTTCTGGCTAAAAAACATTGGTTTAGGGACCTGATTTCTAAAATGAAAATTATATTGTGCAGGGTGTTCAGGTATGAAAATGTATCATTTATCCACGCCATGTTGTTATTCAAGCATGTAAATCTATGTAAATTATAAACATTTAGAAATCTTAGGGGAAGGGGGGCTTCAGGTATTCATATGTGAGCAAAAGTACCAAGTTTAAGTACTCTAGTTAACGTTCATATAGCGAGTACTCAAGTACTTGGTACTGACCCCACCCAGTTTTACTTTTACACTGTCCTTGTTAATCACAGCATCTCGACTAAAACATGATATTTAAGTCGAACACAAGCAGCATCTCTCGATCAAAACCTCCAAATAACCAGAATTTCCCCCTTGCTCCTGAAGATACGATTAAGCGGAGGCGACTGTAGGTCACATTAAAATTTATAAACAAGAAATATTAAAAACAACAAGCAAAAAAAAAAAGAAAAGAGAAAACAGAGGAACAAATTACTGTATTTAGAACAGCAAGAAATATATATTAGGGCTGGCTAAAAAAATGCACTGCAACTGAATGAAACTGTTGATATATAGCAACAGTGATAATATCGGCAGCAGCTGTAGTGGCAGCAGCAGCACCAACAAAACCTCATCGAAATTAGTTACAACAACAGTAACAAAGTCATACCAAAGATTCTGTGGGTACATACGGCAGTGTAGGTTGGTTAACTGGTCGTATTTATTATCCCCGAAAGAGGCCTGGCCTGCAGTCTTCGAAAATCTCAAAACAACGGGGAAACCTAAGTTGCTCTGCTGAAAGTAAAGAGGACTGGGGACTTTGGTGATATTCTCGAGCTGTTGGTGAGGTAACCATTTATATAATACATACCACTTAGGCGAACAGAGTGCCAGCCGGAAGGGCGAGACTAGCGTGTCTTGTTGCCACCATATGACAGAGGATCCAAAAGTTTTATACCATAGGTGTATCGTTACCAAGTGTGAACCAGCGAGTGTCAGATGTTTGAGGGCTTGCGCATTGACGATGGCATCTCTTATTATATTTACTCTGCATGTTGAACGCTACTAAGAACGAATTGAGCATCTTTGCATAATTTGTACGATGGTAAGAGGTCCCATCGTTAATGCGCAATCTCTCAAAGGGAAGTTAAGCACCAAAATTAAAGTTTTACGCAAAGGCATATATTCTGTTTATGTCCAGTTTAGTGTTAGTTTTATCTTGATTAACCTGAATATTTCCGTATAACTTTCCATAGTCTTCGGGGGGTGGGGAGGCGGTATGGGTAGTATAATATTTACAAAAGTTAAAACTAATGATTGAAAACAAATAAAAACTTCTTTCCCTACAGATATGGGAAATAGAGAGCACACATGAAAGAGATCCTAGAAAATGATAATATCTAGGGACTATTCCAAATGTGTTTTTTGTCCTTCTTAATCCTACCTCAAACCCCGTCCCTCATCATAAACCAAGCACTGAGTGGAAGTATCCTAAGATGTCTTTTTTTCTTAAATTTTGCCTTTCTTTTTTCAAGTAGGCCTATATACACACATCTGAAATTTGAAGTAGTGATGTCCTATCGCGCACTTTGAATCACGAAATCGTACCGAGGCTCTGCCGACCAAAGTGTTGTCTGCTACAGATGATTCTGCTTTGTTGTACCTTCTCGCGGATATGGGGAAAGTTGTGATTCAAAGGAGATGCGATTACAACGTGAGCGACGTTGATAAACATCGAAGAAAACGAATAATCTGTTATCTAAATATGTCCCGATTAACCGAAAATTGCAATAAAGTACAATCCAAGACTATTTTTGAATATGAATCTCAGTGCATAGCATTATTAAATGGAAGAGGAATAGACTTTAAACTGTCGCTTGAATTAAACAAATATCTATGGGCTGATGCATAAGCAAACCAGAAAAAAAGAGAGAAATCCAACGAGCCAAATAGTGTGTGTGTGTGTGTGTGTATGTGTGTGTGTGTGTGTGTGTGTGTGTGTGTGTGTGTGTGTGCTATACCAGCCTATGAAAAAAATATGACAGACATAAGGCATACATGTGTGCCCTAGAGATGGATGTATGATCGCAAGAGTAAGATTGCAGTAAATCTACGTACAGTGGTTTAAGCCGCCCTCCCCCATCCCTCTCCTTAGCTCGCTTCTCACTTCTCTCTGAAGATGAAATATCCTGAATATTTTGTCTACAGTCTTCGAGGATCACATCGATCTCATAATGAGATCGTCACGACATCCGGTGATGTCTCCGATTCCAGTCTTCAATTTCAACCCGCTTCCAACCCGATGTATCCGAATCCGGATGTTGAACAAACGGTGAATATCTCGGCGAGAATCGGTAGTCGTAATCTAATAAGGCCTTGCTACATTACATTTCCTGAATCTTCTGTTTCCCTGTCAATGTATACTCTTGTTTCAAAATACGGTTTATGAGTAACTTCTAGCTTCCTTTGTGCCAGTGACGACAACTTCCGTTCAGTCTTTATCTTTCTGATTGTGATGGTGAAACCTCACTTCCGTTAAACTCTTTTCCACAAATGTCATATTCGCAGGAGTCCATAACTGTCCAGGCATTCGTCATTGGCGATGCTAGGAAAAAAAAAAAGTTACGTGGAAAAAAAAAAGGAGTTTTACTTTCCTTCCTCCCCCAAAAAATTGTAATCTGGAAAAGCAGTTTGTGATTTCCTCCAGCTTAGAGCATGATCAAAAATTTACACTTCTCTTCATGAGTGCCGGGAAGCGGAAGGGTGAATAGCGGGTGAAAGAGTGAGTATGTATGTATGTATGTATGTATGTATGTATGTATGTATGTATGTATGTATGTATGTAGTGTTACTATATTATGTCTGTACATGGCACTGTATTTTGGGAAATAAAGAATTATGATGTGTGTGTGTGTGTGTGTGTGTGTGTGTGTGTGTATCTGTCTGTGTTTTTGTGTCTGTGTGTAAGCTCGAGAGGGCATTACATGTTCTGAATTAAGCCTTCATTAGCTCACCATTTGATATCTAATCGTAGGTGATGGTAGGTGATGAGACGCGATGTTTTCTCTGCCAGCCTACATCTGGATCTGCGCATGTTCGTTTTACTAATTAATGCAAGAAACAGACGAAACATAAATTTTGAAAGAGTGTATACATTCTCTGGTCCCCGCAAGGAGATATTAAATTCTTGGCCATGCTGAAATCAAAACTAAGACAGACAAACAAACAGACAAACAAAAGCTTTACTTAACACAAAGTTTAGTAGCTTCAGAAACTTATAATACAAATGAAATTTGGCATGCATTAGCAAATGAATGATGTTTGTTCTTGGCACAGTTAATTTTGAATACATGTTTCAAGGTGCTTTATGTAACCGGGGGCAAGGCATATATATATAGAGTTCTCCATTATTAAGGTGGGGGATGAACGTGAGCCCGATTTGATATTTTTTTAGAAGCTCTTACACATTATCTAGGCAAGGGTGTCACTAAAGATTTGACCAACTTACTGTGAAGGATCAACTTTGAGAAGATCGCCGATAAAACATACACTAGAAAATTTCATGTCCCTACCGGGAATGGAACCCAGGGTCTCTCAGTTTGCAAAGTCTGAACGTGTTACCATTACAACCTAGGGACGCTAACTTCACAGCAGTTTAATTCTTAAATACCTACTGGCTGAATTTGTCCGTAACTTCCACGTGCGAGCTTGGTGTTACACCCGTGACCCTGACACATCTCGCATTTAGTTAATATTACAGCTAAGTAATCAAAAACATGTCCAACAAAAGCATGCGCGGATGTATTGAATTGACACACTGACCCTTCCATGGCACTTTTTGACAAGTGTTTTTGAATCTGTTTCATTGTGACAAAAGTATAATATCTAAGTCCTTCAAATTTGCTACAGTGTATAAAGATGAACTTGTGTGTCTGCCTTTCTCAACTCCTCCATTAATTGTGGGTCGTGGAAGATCCAGCTTTTCAGGATGAAATAAGAACATTCCTGACTGTGTTTTAGTCGGGCAAAATCAGCAACATACCACTTCTCTTACCTTTCCTTCTTTAATTTATTTCAGTATGAGTTGATTCCGATTGCCCTTTGCGGTCCAATTTTGTTTCATGGAGTGTAATTATCTATAATGCTTTTCGGTGCGCTAGATATTTTATCTCCTCTGTTGCCTTGCCTGTCTGTCTCGCTTTGATAATAATGGGGCATGAAGACACAGCCATCTTGTTCCCATTTGTAAAATGGGGAGTTATTCCTGTAGATTAAAAGTCTAATTTAAAGTACACAACATTAAAATTCTTTTTATTTGATTCTTGAAGTCATTAGACTCTGCATTAATGTGGTTTTGTTTTGTTTTGTTTTTTATCATTACACCGTATGACCTTCTTTGTCTTGGATTTGGATACACTTGGTAGAACAAGCAATATGCCTTAACTGCTTCCCTGCAAAGTCGTCCGTCATTCGTACTGCCCCATAAAAGAGTAGGTCTGTATGAACCCATGCCTCATGCTCACATTTGTTCTCTGGTTCGGCTCAGTTTCAGAAGAAAATCTAAGCTGGCGAGTCCGAAGAATACTTCAGGGAAATCCACTAACTACGATTTCAGATAACCCATAACTTCCTTCCTCAGCTTTTTGATTATGTCAGCAGTGCCTCGGAGATTCTTAGGACAGGAAATATTAATCTTTAGGTAATCCAAGATGGTGCATCTGATGCGGAAGAGCTATATAAGAGTATCATGACTTGCAAGTGGTATTTGCTGTACATATTTGTCTCATTTATTTGCATACATACGCCGTTGATTATTGTCAATCCTCCTCCGACATAATGCTGTTGATGAAATGTCCCACCAACAAATTTGAAACTGTTGATAGTGACCGCCATTTTACTGGGCTCCCGCTACCTTTATACAGCAAATATACTAACTACTGTCAAGACACTCCACCCATTTCCCCGCACGGCTAATACGCAGGAGCAACAAACGTACCCCTGGGCTATGTTTGTTTCATTCCCGCGGATGACCGAAATGGGGCGGTCCTCTTATTCTTGGATGGTCCCTCAACTCAGAGATTCTGAGCAACAGATGTGTCAGTCTCTACGCAAGTCAAGATGCTGGTATTCTGGCGAAAGAGTTTATAGAAAAGAATGCGCTGACTTGCGACAGACATTTGCTATACTTCTATCTTTGCCTCTTTTACTAGTATCACTGATTCTTGCCACATTCTTCCCCAACACAAAGACGTTAAAATCAAAGTTCCCCTACATTTGAACCCGCAGGTGATAGTCGCCACTATTGGCCGAGCTCCCAATTTCGCCCAGTTCCCTGTCCCCTAATTTGCAGTTCCCGAAGGAATCTTGCGAAGGAGCAAAACACGGACCTCTGATGATGATTGTCGTCGTCACATTCTCTCTTCCCTCAGACTTGTGCCGATGCTGTCTTCTGCGTCGTAAAATTCTTCCTCGCTACTGCTTCCACTGTCTTTTTCACTACAATCACTGCAGCTTTCATCATTCGCATCGTCTTCATAATCTTCATCGTCATTATCATCACCGCTGTTCCTTGTGCATTGGCGGAGGGGCCGATGAATCTGTTTAATTGTGCTTCTCACTGCTATTACGCCGACTTTCCGCACCGTGTAGTTTTTCTTATAAGTGATGTATTTTTTGGAAGTATGGTAGACTTTGATGCTGTTGTGAAAATCAGAAAAGAAAACAGAGTTGTTATGCCTGCAGTGCGCTAAACTAAACAATTATGAAGTACCAAAATGTGCTGACGGACGGACGGACGGATGGATGGATGGATGGATGGATGGATGGATGGATGGATCTTTTTTTTTTTTTCCTGTCCATCCCTCAGTCCCGACTTGGAAATCGCACTGAAGTCATTAAAAATCGAAAGTACCCGTATCTTTCACAATTATTAAGTTTTCTTGAAGACTTTCAGCTTATGTACACTGCTAATCCAAAGTGGGCAGTGATTATTGTATATCTAGAGCTAACTGTAAATGGCTCATTCCAACAGTAATGGCAGTTTCAGAGCAACAAGAGGATCAACTTCTCGAGTTTGATGTCACATAAAGTTTTTCTGTAAATTAAATCAAACTTTCCATCAGAACATTTACCAGGAGCTGCCTTTATTTGAAACAAAATGAGAGACATATCCACACTGGACATAATTATATGTAACCTCTTTTCGCAAACCGATAATTGAGTCGCAAGAACCGAGCGGAGATTTCGACGATTTAAGTCGAAAAGGTTGTTCATGATCGAGGTTGAGATTGCAATATTTGTTAACCATGATATCTCATATATTTGTTGAATAAAGTATTATAGTTGTGTTTCATGTCTGAATAAGTTAAATCTGACATTATTCGAAAAAAACTGTCTTAAAAAGTTATTTTTATAAGCATTACCTAACCTTTAATATTTCTGTACCTTTTTTTTAAATTAGGCGTAATTTAAATACAGTTCATGCTTAATAAGTGTATAAATGTGTCAGATAGTTTATTTAGAAAATGCCCAAATCTAAGGAGTGAAATAGCGTACTCCCTAAAAATTGTTCAAAATCTTCGTCAGCCACTTTCTCAAAACTAACGTTCTCACATCATGTGCCGTTTTAGCGCGCATATATCTCGGCCGTCAGTGGAGCCGTAACAATGATTTTACTATCAAATAAAGGTCGTTAAAAGAACTTGGCGGTGATATGGGTAACTCAATACAGTACCCCCAGAATAAGACTAAATTACCGATTCAAGAAAACGGCTCAAATATTTACTTACACGGTGACCTTTTTGTCAACAAGACTGTCAACTCCATCAGTGGAAAATGGTGCCGGGCGTCCTTTGATGTCATCAGCCGAGTTCTGATCAGCATGGTGTTTTGTCATCTGACTTGCTAATACTGGAGCTGATGCTGATTGAGAATCAGAATAATAGGAGTGTGCGCTTGGAGGTGGCGGTTGTGACGATATGGCGGCTGCTGGAGGTAAAGACACTGTACTGGCAGCAGAAATGCCGTTTGATATTGCTTCAGCTTGTACAGTTAATGCAGTGGTAGCTGCAAATACAAAATAGTAAGTTTATCCCTGTTTCATGACTGGAAAAGCAGTGAAATCTCATGTACATATGTTCATATTCAGGCGGGAGTTTTTCGATTGTTATTGTAAGGACAGACATGGGATGGGCCTCTGACCCATGCCTGCCCAATGAACAGAGAGGGAGGTTCCAAGTGGCGTTTCTTTCAGTTGTACGAGACGTATCAGTATGAATTGATAAAAATACGGTAAAATCAAATAATAATCCCAAATAATAATCCCAAATACCCCCTCTCCCTTTCTTTCCCATTTTTTTTGCATTTGTTTTGTTTTCCGCCCTTCTCCCCTCACGTCATGGTTTCCGGACTAGCTACCTACATATAAACATCTTAAAATTGCTCCCACCAAATTAAATTTCAGAAAACTGTAACAAATTACATGTATCTTGAACAGCTTGCATGTTTTCGCCCGCATATTTTTAACCACAGAATTGACAGTACTTCGATTGTGGATTAGTGCATTCATTATTATTGAAGAAATAACTGCCATGTAAGTTAATTTGAAATAAACACACCCCTTTTGGAGGAAGAACTGATTAACAATTTCAAATAATATTTCAAAAATTGGAACAAAGATCCTCATAGACTTGGTGGAGAAATATTACCTGCCACAGGACACTGCCCGTTGCTCTTGTCGCTGGTTGGCTTCGTTTCATCACTGACTTGTTCAGTCACAGTATCAGACTGCACATCTCTCTGTTGGCCGAAAGCAAGCACCTTCTCGGCGACTCTCTTAACAGAAGACCATATTTTAAATTTTCCTCTTGGAGTAGATGCTGCTTCTCTCAGCAAGAAAACAATGTTCTTGAAGTTTTGACGTTTTGCTAACTTAAGAGGAGTGTCTCCGTGAACAGATTCTGACTGTACATTTGCGCCCCACTGAAGGAGTATCGCAACTGTGAGAGCGTGGCCTCTGTACGTACTGAAGTGAAGTGGGGTCCAGTTATTATTGTCCTTCGCATTCACCAGGGCTCCAGACTTAAGTAATAACTCAGCTACTTGTGTATTGCCTTGTCTGGAACATTTATGGAGCGCAGTCTGTCCTTGATTATCTGCTGCATTCACCGAGACATTAAAACTCAACAATCTTTGCACCACTTCAGAATGACCATGCCTTGCACTTTTATGCAGTGCATTCTGCAAAAACGAGTCCACTGCATGCACTGATGCGCCAAAATTAAGCAAAACATCAACAGCGTCATTGCTGCCCTGTCTGGCACCTTTATGCAATGGGGTCTGGCCATACTGGTCCCGCACATTCACAGAGGCACCACAAGCGAGTAAAATCTGGACAGTTTCTTTGTAGTTGTAATAGGCAGCAAGATGTAGCGGGGTCTGTCCACTGTGGTCGTCTGCATTAACGTTGGCTTCTGATTTGAGCAAGTATCTCACGATCTCTCTATGGCCTTTCCTTGAACTTTTATGTAATGGGGTACTTCCATTTTTGGTCTTTGCATTTATCACAGCACCTTTCTCGAGTAAAAGTGTAACAATTTCTTCGCAACCATTTTGCGCAGACGTGTGCAACGGGGTATTTCCATCTTTAGTCCTTGCGTTCACGGAGGCACCTTTGTCAAGCAAGATTTTGGCGGCGTCTGCGTGACCTTTCCAGGAGCATTGATGAAGAGGGGTTCTTCCATGTTTGTCCTCCACATTCACCTCAGCGTTATTGTTCAGAAGAATGTTAATGAACTTGGTGTGACCTGCCCTTGCGATTCTGTGTAATGGCGTTTCTCCAGTTTGGGTTCGAGCATTCACACTAGCCCCACTCCCAAGTAACAACTCTGCGACGTCGCTTTGACCTCGGTTTGCACTCGTGTGTAAGGCAGTCTTTCCTCGTGTGTCCATCAGATCTATGACGGCGCCGTTTTTGAGTAAGACACTGGTGATGTTCGTATGACCTTGTCTCGCACTTTTGTGTAAGGGGCTCTGTTTTTCTATATCTACGGCGTTCACCGAGGCTCCTCTGTCAATAAGCATTTCAGCTATTTCCGTGTAGCCTCGCCATGTGCAGAAATGTAACGGGGTCTCCCCATATTTGTCTTCTGGACTCACCAAAGCACCGCCATCAAGTAACCTTTGGACGATTCCTGCGTGGCCTTGCCATGCACTGTGATGCAATGGCGTTTGTTGACTTTTATCGACTACATTGACTGGGGCGCCACCTTCGATTAATATGCAAACTATTTCGTAGTGTCCCTGCCATGCGCAGTAATGTAGCGGAACCTTGCCGTACTTGTCTTCAATGTTCACGAGACTGCCCCATGCTAGTAATACTTCGGCAATTTCTCGCGTGCCTTGCCAGGCATTCTCGTGTAAGGGTGTGGACCCACTGTTGTCTTCAGCATTAACAGTAGCACCGCGCTCTAGCAGGATTTTAACAGTGTCCCTGTAGTCTTGAGTTCTGATGACATGTTCTGGAATCTCTTCATTGTTATTGTCGGGACTCGCTGGAGCATCCGAGCCATTTAGGTTTCTAACATTACCACCTTTGCACGCGGCATAATGCAGAGCACTACATCCATCCCTGTCCTGTGCATTTACCAAGGCCTCAGAATGAAGCAAAATCTTAACAATATCTTTGTAGCCTTGGAAGGCACCATAATGTAAGGCAGTTTGCCCGTAGTTGTCCTTTGCATTTACGGAGACATCGGGCCGGTTGGTGATGAAATGTTTCAGTTTGTCAGTTTGACCGTTCAGAGCGCATAAATGTAATGGAGTGCGTCCTAAGGCGTCTACCACATTATCATCATGTAGGTCCACAGTGTCGGCACTCCGAGCCAGATCCATCTAAGCCGCAGTAAGAATCAAAATCTGAGATAATAAAATATGCAAGTAAAACATGGCAAAGCTAGATTATAAGTTTGTGGACGTGTGTATATATATGATCTAATATCTGCCCCCCCCCCCTCCGAAAATCATAGTCACAAATTACCTCAAAATTTCACATTTTTGAGGTTTTCCTGCAATTTTGCAAATTTTTTACAAATTTATACATTTTCTGCCAATTTGGTGCAAATTTTGCCAATTTTGACCCCAAAAAATGCACTTTTTATGCCATGGTTGCAATACTGCATCAATGGGAACAAGAAAAAATGTCTTTCATTTCTACAAGTTTGCAACGGAACTGTAATTAAGAATATGCCATTGTCATAAATATTTAGAAAAAAAGTGTCGTTATAACAAAGTTACGAAGCTATTTCTGCAAAATTGTTATACGTGGGTGCAAACTTTACCTCTTATTTCGTGCAATTTTTAGTTATTCTTGGTGCAAATTGTGTGAATCCGAAATGCATTTTTTCTGCAGGGACAGTCTAATACCATGGATAATGTAAAGGCCCGTCCAAGGTTTAAAATGGAAAGGAGAAACATGATCGGACATCACTAATCTGAATTCAATAACATGCTTCACATCGGAGCACTATTTTTCCGAATTTCAGTTGTAAAGCTTTCATAGGCCTACTGCAGAGAGACTTTGCACATCGCTAGTTTACTGTCCCTCCGAACGATGTGGTAAAGAATATTACTGCGCAAGAGATTTATCGTCTGTGTTGACGTACAAGATAGATGCAATAACGTTTTCCTTTTGTCAGAACAGTGGGTTCCATCCCCACTAAGTTTTAAAGATCTTGTATGTAAGAGAAGGAATGTGAATATTAGATAACTAACAGTCCAGAACTGATATCATTACGACGAAGAAAAATGAAAGGGGTGTTAAAGAAAAGAGGCAGAAAGATAAGCATTTCTGTCAGACAAACGGAAGCAAACAGACAGACGGATGAAAGACAAGGTGAACACACGGCCAGAAGATGGATGGATGGATGGATGGATGGATGGATGGATGGATGGATGGATGGATGGATTTTGTAAGTCAACGAATTTGTAGTGGATGTCGTTTCAACAATGTTTCTGTAGTTTTGATTCCTGTAGGCAGTTAAAGTACTGTACTAATAACAACAGTGACCGCGTTTCTTAAAATAGCCGTGTAAGTCATGATGTCCTGACTTAGATAGCGTACACTTAGAACTGTAGACTTAATAATAAATATAATTGAGAGAACAAATATTCTGCAGAACCTACCTTCTAAAGATGTTTAAGCACCATCTGATGATGCTTACGCTAATGAACTTGATCTGTGTCACTAGTTAGATCGGTAAATGTTTGAGTTCATAAAAATTCATATGAGTTTTTTTCTGTATACAAGCTCTAGATATAATCGCCTGGTAGATATTTGCGATTATGGATGCTATCTTGTTTTAGTTAACCAAGCCACAAGTAGATGGTAGCTAGGTCAACTGTAATGTTACGCAACATTGTCATGAGTCTTTAATTAAAATTCGATAATTCCAACATAAAAACCTGGAACTTTCCGTCCACTCGACCATAAGGCCTTGAGAAATACGAATCGGTATCATCGAAAGGTTGTTTTCAGAGTGAAAAACAGGCATCCATTGTAAACCATATTCATCAAAAATTGACAAAACATGCAGAATTTTTCATCTCGAAAGGAATTTCTTCCGAACAACACGATATGAAGGATATCTTTGTGAAAGTGATAAACGTAAGCAATGAATCATAATAAATCACTATGTTCCTTCATTTTGTGTGTTGTTGTTGTTTTTTTAAAATCATTATTCAGTAACAATATACAGGTAGGTACTGTGAATCAGCGTGGCTTCCCTCTCATAAAAAGACGTCAAAGATAAAGAACTTCATCTATTCAACCATGGTAGGGTATACCAGTTTAAAGTACTGCACATGAAGAAAGTTTGTGATCACAGATTATCTATAAAACATTTACATCGAGCATGACATATCTTCAACAGGCCGAATCTATCTGAAAGATTCAAATCCTTATACAGTAGAACCTCGATAAATATGCTCTAAAGTATGGAGGAAGTACACTTCTCACTGAAGTATACATCGTATCGAGATCACGTGAATAATGAAATGAGAGGATAATGATCATACTTAATAACATGTTATAGGTACTAAATGAATGCTTGCTATCCAAGTTCCCCTGTATTTGTATAAATTCAGAAAGTTGTAATTCTTCTAAATTGTATTAGATCAATATTATTAATAAGACTTACCCCGTATGTCATTGTCTCACTATTATTTATATTCCCTCGTGATTTCTTGGTAATTACTGACACAGTGAGATAATCAACACATCAAGCTTTGAGACGTTTGATTATCACCGTTACATCCCATGATGCATATGTATTGTTATCTCATGATTGATTGCGAGCTTGAACTCCTGACCGATATCACAGTGTGTAGTGGACATTTAAATTTCGAACACACGTCACTGGATTACCTTTATCTACCATGATTACATTATTCGTTTTGGTTGCCTTTTCAAAACAGTACCTCCTTGGCGACCTACTACTCACATCATATACAATGCTTTAAGAAAACAAACCAGATTGAAGAGAAGTCTATTTCTCAGCCATGCAGTCCGACTTTTTTTTTTAAAGGTTCTCTTCCTTTTGTGTATGTAGGGTGGGTTGGGGAGTGGGGGAAGAGGGGTAGAAGTGGTATCTCATCATCTATTTTTTTTTCTTTGCTGAAGGCCCAGTCTGAATACTGTCTTTCTTTGCTCCTCTCTGTGATTAAGCAGATTCTCAGTAAGTGTACTCGACAATGTATTTCTGCCATAAAAATATACAGTGCAGTTTAGTCCCTCTGTAGTAACAACGCTAAAGACAGAAAAACAAAGAGCTGCAACTATTGGCGGTAACGCTAGCACAACGTAATAAAGTACAATACAATACACGTAAACACGGATACTCGGTACAGTAGAAACAATACAGCACAGCACAGCACCGCACCGCACAGTACAGTACAGTACAGTACAGTACAGTACAGTACAGTACAGTACAGTACAGTACAGTACAGTACAGTACAGTACAGTCTAGTCTAGTCTGGTGCCGTGCGGTGCGGTGCGGTGCAGAGCAGTACAACACAACACAACATAACTCAACACAACACAACACAATAATCTGTTTGTAGAAATTGATTCAACGTAAGCAGTTCAGCCGATTCAACTGTATGACTAAATACTGCATTTAATTTGTTATATGTTATTTGCAGTTTTAGTGTGAAATACCTACATTAATAATGCATGCATGAAGTTAATTTAATAAAAGTGTACTATTGTGCTGAACGTTGTAGGCAAATTACTTAATGGATAAAAAAGTAAAAATAAAACTGCAACAGAGGGACCTCTAACCTCTCCAAGCATTCATGGGTATTCACTATTTATCTGTCCCCCAAGAAAATTTGCCGTCACAAATTATCGCAAATTTCCGCGTTTTGTTTTTTTTTTGAGGCCTTGTTGCACTTTTGCACATTTTCGCAAATTTAGGCATTTTCTGCAAGTTTGGTGCATATTAAGCTCATTTTGGTCAACCAGTGGACCTTTTCAGCCAGTGTCGCAATAGCACATGAACATTTTATTCTACACTTGGAGGCATTCATAGATACTTAAGCTATCCATACTCTTCACTGTGGAGATTACTAGTAGGAGGCATTTGTGGATGAGGAAAAGACACATACTTCTCATCTAGATCTACATGTTGTATTTTGTAATTTTGCAATTTTGCAATACTATGGATACTTTTATGCACTACAGTTTATGGAGTAGAGGAGAGTTGTGGGTAATATAATGCCTAATAAAAGCCTCCAACAGTGGCCAATAACAAATCCTGAAAAGTATTTTTTTTTTAAAACTTTTATTTATTTGCCTCTGTTCATTGGGCAGGCATGGGTCATATGCCTATCCCATGTCTGTCCTTACAATACCAATCGAAAACTCGCGCCTGAAAATGGCCATATGCACACAAGGCCTCACCACCATTCCAGTCATGATACTCAGGAGTGATCTGTCTTCTTAGGCTGTACACACCTTTTCCCATGATGAAATATATTGGGCAGTTTGATTCCATATTAACTCATAATACCACAGTTATGTTGTTAAATCCTGAAGAGGTTAAAAAACATGAAAATTTGAGAGGCACCATCAGACTTAGCTGCAATCTGTCAGTAGTAAACTAGCCGTGGCTAGATGTGAACATCTATTCAGGAAGACGTAAAACTTAGTGATTTTGTTTTCATGTAACTTTATTTCTTGTTAAAACTGAATTGTGTGACAAAAGCAATACATGAAATAGAATCAATATGTTACATGTCATTCTAAAAACACATGGTCACAAGTCAATTTAAACCTGATGAAGAATTAAAAATGTAAAAAATGGTTTGGGTCAGTAATAGAGAATATATTGTACATATATATATGCACACCGCATGCTATCTCTGCCACCAATTAGCTTGCATAAATATGGGGGCATGTCAGATTCTAGAATTTTTAGAAATTTGTTGGACTTCCATGGTCCTACCGATGCCTCAAACCATCAACACAGGTCATTGGGAGAGGCCTGGAATGATATTACCTTTATCCCTTATGCCGCCACCTCATTAACTTTATTATTACATCCTGGATATAACACCTTAAAAAAATATATTTTTAAAAAAAAATAGAAAATGATGTCTCCAGGGAAAACAAAGCAGAAAATGGCTCAAAGGATCAGCAAATCAGCCATTTCTCCAGCTGCAAAAAAAATACATCAGTAAATCAACCGGTTCTCCAGCTGCAAAATAATACACCAGATGCAGAAATGTGCGTAGGACCAAAGGAAGTCACTTATACATGATACAAGCGTAACACCTTTGTATTTTTCTTCAAGTATCTTCAACAGACAAGGCAGGATAATTTTGCTTTTTCGCACATGGCAGTCAGAATGCTACCAGAGCATTCGACATTTGTCGAAGACGGCAACATTAGGGTCAATCTGGTATAAATATTCACTTATAGCATATACGTATAGGCTTCCTGACACTGGCACCATGCATGTTACACTGCTTGAAATCCTTCATGCACAAACTTATAGGACACTCCCATTTAGAGCTTGGTTTAGAAACAGGATTAGAAATGAGAAAGCACACATAAGTTTACGTTTTCTTCCTTAACCCTACCCTTAACCTTTAAGTGAAGTTCTAGGTGGGAGTGTCCTGAAATATTGCATATGGAATATGCTGGAGTTCCAGAGTCAACAAGAGTGCAGTGCAATGCAGCGTGCAAAAAATGAAAAATACAACGCCCTGCTCCTGGCCCATTACTAACTAGATCCATCCTACATGCAAACCTTGCTTGAAGTTTGCTGGTCCACAAAGAGGGATGATTTAACCATGGACCAAAAAGGAAAATGGCCCTGGGCTTTGCACCTAACAAGATCCGTTAAGCAGCACATCTTTCCAAGAGATAGCCCACTGCATTTCTTATCTCAGGATCCACAACTCTCAAAGATCTAAAAACAGGCTTCATGACCCAAGGCATGTGTTGTTAGCCCAGGGCCTGCCCCTCTGAATGATCTGAAAGACTTAATGCCTTTTGCAGATGGGTCCTCTGCATTTGTTGCCTCAGGGTTCACAATTCTCAGAGACCCAGTAGGCCTCATGCCTTCCCTGAGGGGACCCACAGCTCGTGTTGTCCCAGGGAATTGCACCGTGTTCATCCATCCCTGCCTATAAATCCAAGATCTCAAACTCTTCACTGAATTCAAAAGATGCTGGCAGAAAACTTCTTCATGGCCACAGCAGCAAACTACAAATATGACACCATTTTAACTAGTTTACCTTAGTGCGCAATTGTTAGAAAAATGCATCTAGGATGTGTCACGAACTTATGTCATAAAAGAAACCTTGGAACTGGAAGGATAATTAAGCTGACAAGGCTATAACAAAGTGTTAAAGCCCCAACACTCACATTTTTTGAAATGTCAGAAACACTGATAAAATGTGGCATTTCTATGATGCCTCAACCATAAGCCTGTATGTGAGTAAAGACAGTGAAAATATTCTGCAAAAGTAGCTAGTTCATAGTGTTCTCTACAAAATTGGAAGACGGGAGTGTCAATCAGCCTTGCATCAAATAGTGTGTGATTCTGTGCTGGTGTTCCTTTTATTATAAAATATTAATTATATCATCACCTAACATTAGGATGATGTCACTGAACTACAAATAGTAGTATAGGTCTGTTAGTCTGGCAGTTGTAATGTATTTTTCTTATGAAAGCAGTCACCTTAGAGAGATGGTCATCTTATCCAGACTGACAAACTGGATGGATATAGAAAATCTTGAATATTCTCAATTTAACGTACCTCAGCCACAAGCTTGGGGCTGCCACAAGACACATTAAAATGAAAATCATATATAAAGATAAATTCTATTTAAACACTAGTTATTGGTTGCATCACTTATGAAGTTTTCGATAAACATTTTCCATTTTGTTTTTCACTCTTTTTTTTTGTTTGTGTTGCAATGTTTGAGAAATGGTAAGTGTGGTCGCGTCGCATTAAAACAGATGACTGTGGAATGGAGATAAAATACAGTATTATGAGAATAATATACTTATGGTCATTTTCCTAAAAATCCGTCCTTCAGCAGGTGGCTGTGATCAACAGTGATTGCCAGATCAGGTTCGACTGTAGTTCTAGATTCGTGTAATGGCTCTTTGTACTTATTAACATGTTCAAGCGTTTATATGTAGGAGTCATCCCACATCACACAACCCCCAGTTTATTCCATCAGGCATCAAAATTTACAACAGTGATGCAAATAAAATACACGCAGGAATGTCTACTAAACACCACCCAAAATGCAATCACCACATCCTTAACACAAGACAGTGGTAAAAATTGTGTGTGCACCTAAGTGTTTTTCTCATCATTTTGGAGCACCGACATGCCTAATATGGCTCTCTCTTTAGTGATATGCCTGGCTGCAGACTGGGTCATTATGAAAAATTGTGGAATTCCAGAGAAAAATGTTTTGACAGAACTGTATAGTCTTGTAATGTTACTGGAGGAAATGGAAATTGCTGCTTATGCATTAGTACTACAGTGTATTACAGTCCAGTCTTAATAACAACTGCTCAGGGCTTCTGACTACATGGAAGAGGGGATGAAATAGATGTGTCTCTACTTAAATTTACAATTTAGTGGAAGCAGTGGAAAAGATGATTAATAGCAGCTGCAATTGGCCAGTGATTTTTATTTGTGCAATGCTGTACTCAGCTGAACTGGAAAATGTGGTTTAGCAAAAGTTCCCCTTAAAACATGATAACTGCCTATAAATAGAGACAGCTGTGTTATATGTTATCCCCTCAGAAAAGGCAGGATTATAGGAGACAAAATCTCATGATATCTGCTGCTAGTGAAACAGACCTCCGGAATTCAATCAAACAAGCACCATTTTGAAATCCTGCTTGATTCAGACATTGTGTAAATTTTCAGTTCAGTGACTAAACAGCAAAATGGTAAAACCATCTAAGCAAAACAGTATGACTATCTTAGGACAATGATGAAAACACTCTTAATCAGTCTGCTGAACAACAGTGAATTTTCACCAAGATATTTTAAGTCACTTTGTCGTTACTGCTTCTTAAATCTTGGGATGCTTTTTTTGTTATTTGGGTTTTTTTTCTTTTTCCAACATGATTAAAGTTGTGAATTTCTTGATGAAAGATGCCTCTGAAAGACTTTTAACCCATTACACATTCATATGTAAGATTCTAATAATGGCTAAAGAAAGCTGATTAGAGTATTTTTTCTCCTCAGGACAAGAAACATTCTAACCTTTTCTAGTTCTCTGTTCAAAGCCTTAGCATTTCCAAGCAAATGCCCAGTTATCTCAAAATCAAAATTACGTCTGCCAGGAGGTGCATCAGCAAAATCCACCTGCAGCACTAAATATCTATTATCTGCACTTAACTGCTTCAACAATTGCTTCACTACAGTGCGAAAGACAACTTTGTTTTCAACAATATCTGTGGGCAATGCAACAATACCCTTACTTTTTCTTCTGCCCCTAAGTAAAGCCAAGATCACTGAATTGCTCATTTCTGGGGCATCTAATTTTGGCTGGTACCTTTTTGGAGCATCTAACTGTGGCCTGAACAAACTTAAAGTATCTAGTTTTGTACTGCACATTTCTGGAGTCTCTAATACAAGACTTAGCTTACGTGGGACCATGCTCTCATCATTTACAACTTCATCCACAGTCATATCCATGTCACAGTCATTTTCACCCTCTCCATATTTAACTCGTAATGTACGATTCTTGCTGCCTTCTTCCTGCATGATCTGGTTTTCTACATTCTGGTCCTCTGATTCATTCACCTGAATAGCTTCCTTAATGCTGCTAGCTGTCCTATCTTGGGCAGTGTTCTCACTCCTCATGTTCAGGTTGTCTACTTTTTTGCCCTCCATTGCCATATACTTTTCACACCTCTGTCCACTACTTGCAAACTCATTGTCATTGTTAATATCTTGACACTTGGTAATGTCTTCCAAGTGGTTCACTGCTTTGTCACCAGAGGCACTACACTCTGATCCAGTGATACTCTGAGACATTGTGTCTTTAGTATGTTCATTCAAGAAAATTGTACCTTGATTCTGATTATAATCATCAGGATCAGTTTGATTCTTTCCACCACCCACTTCATTCTCTTCCACATTCTCAGACAGTGTTGACTCACCATCAGCATTATTATCCTTATCATTCTGTCTCAATTCTTTACCATCCAAATTATTTCTGTTGATATTTGCATCATTCTTCATACTTCCCTGCAACATACTTGCCATATTTGCTTCCAAGTTCACACCTTCAACATCCATAACACTGTCAGCCAAAGTATCTTCTTTGTCAGCATGTAAACATGGCTCTTCCACCGAGAAACTTTGCTCCTTTTCAGATGCCTGAGTAGGATCTGACTGATTGGAAGCGAATGCATCCTTATGGCTGTCATCTGGCCAAGCTTTTGGAGATGTCTGATTGCTCACACGTACACCAAGAGCTGGTGTGGCTCCATGGGTTAAAATCTGGGTGACTGTCACAGTCTTGACAGCTGGAGAGAGGATTGGAGTCACAGGCGACACAGAAGTTTTGAGTGGATTTCTGGCAGGAATAGGAAATGAATGAACTGGCTGTAGAGGTCCAGGCCATGAAACATGGGGGGAAACTGATGAAATTGTTGTAGCTCCCTCTGAACTGGCAGCAACAGCTGAGTTTCTAGAATGTGCACTAAACTGTGCCAAACTGATAGATGCATGTCTGCATAGGTGTTCCATTATGGGAGCACCGAGCTTCCTCATTTTTACCACTGGCTCCCATACTTCAGGGTTTGAAGTGCAGTATCTCACTCTACCAAGTTTTGTGGAGTACTTTGCACTGTCACCATGACAGTGTTTAGGTTTATTATTCGTGATAGGTGCAGATGCAGTGAAATGTTCCACAGCAGGATTGGAGACTGCTACAAGAGGTTTTCCCAGATTTACTTTACTGCCTAACAGAAGGACTGGTAAAGCTGTAGGGGAATGTCCCACAATAGCGTTAGCTGTTCCTACACTGTGAGGTCCAGATGTGGTTAATTGTGACACAGTGGCACTGGAGGTTGACATAGTGATGTGACCTGCTGTTGTGAAATGTCTCATATTTGTGCTAGAAACTGGCAACTGGTAAAGTCCAGAGGAAGAAGAATGTCCCAGATTTGTGTCTGAAGATTGCAGAATCACATCCTTAATTGCAACTGATTGTTCTCTGTTTGTATGAGAGTTAACTGGTGTTGAAGGTGTCGGATTTGCAACAACAGGCACAGATGATCCAACTTGATCACTTGTAGTGAGGGCTGACTCAAAAAGTCCAGCCGTACTTGCAGTCTTTGGTACAGACTTGACAGTTGCTGTGTTTTTAACAAAGAGACACGATGTAGGTGCCTGAATGAAGCTGTTGGGATTCTTGGTAACAAAAACTGGGTTAAACTTTTTCAGTACAAAAGCTTTATTAGCCAGGAAAGTTGGATCAACTCTTTTCAATATCACTGTACTGGGTTTAGCTGAGGAGGTTGGGAATGTAAATGCCACAGTGGTTGTAGCATTCTGCCTTGATGTACCTGGACTAGTAATAACAGGGGACATAAGACACTGCTTCCTTCCTAATGATACTGGTGTCTCAGGAGGATGTTCCTTGCTAAAAGATTTCACTGTTTTTCCAGAATTTGCTGAATTATGAACAGTTAAGACTGCAAAACCAGGTTTGCTTCCACAGACCGGAACGGTGATACAGGATTCAGTTTTGATATTCAGACCACTAGGAAAACCTGGGTCTTCATCTGATCGAGAACCTCCAAAAACAATTGCATTTTCATTGGGAGCAAATGGAGTAGCATCTAAGGCTTTATTAACACTGCTGTACTTGGCTGGTCCCGGAAGGTTCCACTGTTCCTCCCTCCACATGTCTAAATCTGGTTCTTCTTTTATCTCTTTCTTCACATGTATGTCCAAGTCCTGCCTTCTTGCAGATGTTCCCAAGTCTTCCTTCTCCATATGTGTGTCCAAATCATGTGTCTTAACATCAGTGTCCAAGTTGTGTGTCTTAACATCTGTGTCTAAGTCATGTGGCTTCACATCTGTGTCCAAGTCGTGCATTTTCATATCTGTGTCCAAAACCTGTCTCTCCACATTTGTGTCCAAAACCTGCCTTTCCTCATGTGTGTTCAAGGCTTGTCTCTTGACCTGCAACAGAAAAGAAGAAATCAGTACACTTTATCTGAATCTGATAATACAATTATAAGACTAAACTTTAACCTTCTTCACCACAGAGGGTGGCCTGCATCCAATCCCAATATTCATTATATATCATGCACTTGCTTCTTTAGGCCAAAATCCCCATTAACATTACATAACATATATTTCAGAATAAAACTTTAATTATAATTTAATAATAAATGTGCAATTTCATTAAAGAGCTGTGATAATTCATTATTGAAACAAATAAGATGAACAAGATCATACAATCACAAGGCTAACAAATGTTTCAGTTATATCAGATCACACATTAGACAATGGCCAGTGCCTAGCAAAATTAAAAGAAAAATTTTACCCATTAATTTACTCTTTATTTCCAGAAAGGTAAAATATAGCTGCGATGATGTTGATGCACCATAAAACCCTAATCCAAAGAAACCAATAAACAAACATCATTTAGCCTGAATGACCAGTGCAACTTGTTTATAAATCATGACTAACTGATAAAATTTGTTTAGCTGATTACAGACATAAGCTCACAGCACTGAGCATTTCTGCTTCACAGCTGTCATTTAGAATGCATACATACATTACTACATACATTACTGCGATGTGAGATAGTGTGAAGTCGCGTGAGCGGGCATTAGCCTGGATACGAGACTTATAAACCGCATTATTATTATTATTATTATTACTACTTGAAAAAAGCTCCTACACTTTTAGGTATTAAGGACACATGAGATAGCTCATTCTAGCAATATATCACAAACATCCAGACACTGAATAAAGAAATTTTGTTTGCATTTGAGTGAGTGAGTTTTCATATTATAATGTAGTGTAACTTTTCAAGTAATATTGAGCAACTGCCGTGAAACTTTGGAAATCTTCCAGAAAGCTTTTATTTTCAAAGTATCGAATTATGGCTTGATCAACTTCATAAAAGCATCATTTTGTAAAATGTACCCGTCTGAACAATATGAACCTGACTTTATGCTGTGAAAGGTATTGTTAAAATGTTAACGATCAGTTCCTGTAAATGACAGCAGCACTATGTCAGTATATGCTACATAGGCAGTTGAGAAAGGCCCTGCAAGATCTCGCCTACTGGGGTCATAATAATGAGCAGGCATCCATATGGATTAGAGATTAGTAAACAACATTATATTATCACTATACTGTTGTCACTATCACTATCATTACTAATGCTGCCAAATTACACACAGATACTCTACCTCTGGAGGGGTCACTTTAGGGAAGCCATCTTCAAATTCTGAGCTTGCTGTTTCTATCTCAACACAAGGCTGGGACTTCTTTGAACGGCTTTTTCCTTTCTTTGAAACAGAGGCTTGGCTTTTTCCTTTCTTTGAAACAGAGTCTTGGCTTTTTCCTTTCTTTGAAACAGAGGTTTTCTTCACAGACTTTTTCTCTGGAGGACATGGTTTTGGATTACCATCAAGCTGTGCAGGTGGCTCGTAGTGAATGGTTGGAAAAGCATCTTTCCTCAGAAACAGTCTCTTTGCAAATCCCAGTTTAAAACTGTGGAGAAAAGCATTGCAGCACTGTTATTGAGGGGAAGCTGATGAACTCTATAGGTACTATTCAGGAGAGCTGAAGAAGTTTTTGTTAAAAGTTTTTGTGTTTTTACAGTTGATAATGCTTGCACTTCACTCACAACAAAGAGTGTAACTCCCTGTCATCGAAATCTTAGGCCTAGATTAGCATTTCATTGATGAATGGACTTAAATGTCACTTATAAATCAACATAAATTGCATTTAAAATAATAACAAATATATGTGATTCCTTTAACTGTAATAACAATCTCAAAAGACATTACACTGCACTTAGCATCATCACCACCACCACCACCACAGCCGCTGCCACCATTAACACCACTCACTGTCACCACCGCAACTCCACTTTAACTACCACTGTTACAACACTGTACTTTTGTTGTCGCTGCTTATGCAGCAAGAATACCATCACCACCATTACCAACAATAACAACGATTACTGCTGCTTTTCTTACAACGTACTATTACTACAACTACTACTATTACTACTCTTACTTTTGCTACTACTACTCCTACTTCTAGTAATCGCATAATCTCCAGTCTGCTTTATCTACTGTAATCAGTACACTGGTCTTTGATGATGATAAGAAACAGATCTAGATATGCAAACACTATAACTGTTAGTTGTGTATTTGTGTATATTTTACTTGTTTCAAGTATTTTCCATAGATTTTTTTCTTTTTTAATTTCTTGACTAAACTGGGATTTATACAATTTGGATCCAACTAGATATTCATTTCCGCTTTCCATTACCATTTTTAGGTGCATTTTTAGGCCTCTTATATGTTAGTCTACACACAATCTTTGCTCATAATACTCTTGTATCTAGGCTACCATCACCAATCCTACAGAATAAAACTGAGCCTTTTTTTTAAACAGAAACTCTATTGAAACCTGTTTTCACTGCAGCCTGCGATGTAGATAGTACACTATACCTCATGCGGTTTGCGTAGGCATCATCTGCAAAGTGTTCATTACAAAGGACATTCTTCTTCCGTGAAGTCCAAGTCCAACCGGGCCTTCTCTCTTGAACAAAAGCGATCCATTTCTTGCGAGTCTCTTCAGCCACAGGGAAGACATGATGCTTCACTCCTAAAACAGGTTGATCAAGGCGACTTTCATGACAGCCGGCATCAGCGCATACCCCCCTGGGTTTTTTCTTGCGCTTTACAGCACCAGAAGCGTTTTTTGGGGCTGACATCCTCTCTGTGTAAAAATAAACTTAGGTTAATTAAGAGGCAATATATGGCTTAGTGATCTATAGTTTCCGGATTTGAATTCCAAATCAATTTCACAATAAGCAACTGACTCTGTTTAATTCTAACTACCTGGGAACAAAGTTAAAGTAGCAAATGTCATGAGAATCAATTAAACTAAAAGCATATGGAAGTGTCATTAGGTAAACTGAGCAATTCAGAATGGTGTGATGCTGAGGTCTATGCCCCACCCTACCAAGAGAACTGATTTGCATTTTATAATCTCCCCTTACCAACAATTGCCACAGGTCTACTACCTAGTTTTCAAGAAGCAGGACATTTGCTATAGCTAAAGGGGCCAGAGGGTCTCAGGAGACAGGGCTGCGTTTGCACATAACAGGCTATCAGTATCACTTCCGCCAATCAGCATGTGTGTAAATCTAAGTATGTGCCAGCTTCTGACTTGGTTTATGAAATCTACTGGTCTTCCAGGGTGCAACCCCTGTCCATCAGTACAGGCCCTTGTGACAGTCCCATGATACTGCCCTTAAATCATGCAAAATCCTAACTCTTAAACCATATTTAGGCTGCAACTGCTGCTTTTGACTTCTGTCATCATGGGCAATATTCCAGGACAGTCTCACCTTAAACTTGGGAGGGTTAGGAGCAGGATTAGTCAATTATCCTTAGTGCATCTATTTTCGCCAGGCTTGTATTTCTATCACCCTCTAAGAAGTCTATGTATGGTCTGCTAGGTGTTTTTTTTGCCAAGTTCTCATTCCTAAATATAACTATGGGGTTATCAGATTCTTGTCCATTTTTTTTTAACGGAACACTGTTTACACACACGTAATTTTCCCACTAAATTGGTCTTACTTCAGATGCCACGCAAAGTGTTACAATGCAATTTTTGCAATTCCTGTCCATGTACAGTAGACTTCACTTAACACAAACCTGTTTAATGTGAATTTTCTGTTTATGAGAACAAAAAAAAGTCCCCTTTTTTTCCACTCTATGATCTATGCATTCCAAATTCTGTTTACACAAACTAAAATTCTAAAGGATCTCGACAAACAACTTTGGGGCTGCACCGTGGTTTTTGCTTGAACTCTCTTTTTTCATTTGCATTGCCAGCGCGGTGGTTTCCACCCAAGACGCTCCACCATCACCCCGCTTGCTACATAATGGCTTTGCCTCCCCTGACCACCTCACCAGACATAACCCCCCCCACTGAGTCTTCTGTAACGTAAACACCCAGACTGGTTTATCCATTGTTGTGTGATATCATCTATGCCGCAAGCGCCTTGCTTATGTCATGACGTCACTGGAACAAGTATTTATGTGTAAAAATGGACCCATTTCCCTTATTTCCAAAGTACTCGTCTTTACACAAGTTCTTGATAACACGAACACATTTCTGTGGTCCCCTGGAATTTGTGTTATCAGGTATTTACTGTCTATGTAACACTATTTAAACATGTTTAATAAGATAACATTAACTAGGCTGCATGTGACACCTGTGATTACTAGATTCACCTTAAAATTTACATTCCTCTGACAACCAGTGGCATCTGGGCTTCCTTCCAGTGCCCTTGCTGGACTAGATTAATGAAGATTAGTTTAAAATTAGATCGGGATGGGGGAGAGATGATTTGTAAACAAATGTTTAATTATCAGTTCCATCATCTTCTGCTTGTTTTGTTCAAATAAGGCAAACTGAGTTCTGGTTCTCCTTCATAGTCTTCATGAAAATCAATAATGCCGCCCCTTCCATATCTTCTGATCAATTAATGAATTATTTGTACCCATTTCCAATCTTCATCAGATATGAAAACATGACATTTTATCTTCCATACTTGCAATCTAAGGGGTGGCAGGTATAGAGGCAACAGTCAAGGACTGAGGAAGTGAACCTCAGCTGGGTCAAGTGACGTCACCGAGCGTAAATGGTAATCGTTACTGTGAGATCCATATCAAAAATTGGACAAATTTATGGATAAACCGTCATTTGGCAGGCCTTATTTAACCAAATTTTCTTTATAAGTTTAGTATTTTTGGGACATTTCCTGAGGGTGGTGGAAACCAATACCACCTGCATACAAAAGAGAAAGCATACATAAGAGAGTTCCCAGACAATGATAATGGGAAGGATTTCCATATGTGGACCATCATACAACATAAAGGGAAAAACAAGAATGCAAGATTTGAAAACAACCACTTTTCTTTTTCTGTGTATCCCTCACAACAAGGCAAACCCCTCTTTCTTATAGGGTGCTTCAGAATGTTGCCTGCTGAAACAGAGCCCCCCCCCCCCCCNCCCCCCCCATTCGATCTATTTTTAGCCGCGCCATCCCAAATGGCAGCTGACGGTTACCTTCTTGCCTGGATGAAAGGTCAGATTGGTGTTGCCTTTGATGTTGACCATTAGGGCTGTTAGGGGTAACCTAGAATATTATAGATGTTCGCTCAATCAGTGCCTTGGATCAAACACCCTGACTTATATAGTATACTTGCCACCCTGACACAGCAAAATAACATCATCAGGATCTGAGAGAGTATGTTTCTTCCTTTTCCGAAACCTCAGAAATTTCTGAAAAACAACTAATTTAAGACCGTGCGGTCACGAGGTTTTGGTAATGGTGCTATGAATCAACAGAACCCTTGCATTTCCCTTTCACATACGTTAAATAATGTAAAATTGGAAGACGATTCATTTTACAGAATTCCTGCTGACAAAAAAAAAAAATTTGATAAGATTTACAATCAATCGTGCAGTTGATGGCCGCAGCAGCTAGTATTCTAGTATTTATTCTGTGGAACTCAGCGCAACATTAGTGAAAAACTAAATGAGTTGAGGATAACTTTAAAAGTTATGCTGGGTGTTCTTGCCCAAGTTAGACTGTAGACAAAGAGAATTATCAACATTTATGTTGATAAAATCACTCAGAAATGCTACACACCTATCCACAAATCCACAAATACACCAATACACGCGCAGAGACACCCACACAAAAAACACACACACCAGTGCGCATGCACACTTCTGCATATATGCCCATATATTTTACAGTAGAACTTGATATAAATATGTCCTTGCCATACTTTTTATCTGGGTATTCTTGATATATATTGAACTCCGCCTCATCAGTGAAATGATAGAATAATAATGAATCTGTGGATTTGAAATTAATACTTAATAACAAGGTTGGTATTTACTGAATAGATACAGTGAAACCTCGCTATACCGCCACCCGTTATACCGCCATTCCCGCATACCGCCAGCTTTTCGCCGTGGAACGGATCTGACACCTATACAAGGTCACTAAAAATCTCGTTATACCGCCATCCGCCATCCGCCAACAGTTTAACGGTTACATTCATAACCTGAGTATAGTAAATATTGCTCGTTATACCGCCAACGTAAATTTAACCC
>JAWQUT010000180.1:747000-798259 GCA_033807755.1 Ellobium chinense | reverse complement strand
AAAAAAACAAAACAAAACAACACAATATCTGTATTTTCACTCAACACAATGAATACATAAGTGCAGATGTCTCATTGAATACAAACACGTAGGGTAGTGATTTTCCGATGTTACGCAACCTTTAACAGCTACGACCCTTACTCAGATTGTGTTGGATCTACCGATAGCAACTATGGATGCGTGCTATCCGCCATCTCGGGTCTGGAGTGAAGCAAAATCTCGATGAGACTGGAAACGGATCACAGGACATGCGCAATAGACCACCTTTATGGAGGCTTTATCTCCAAAGGTGGCATACCACCTTTGAAGACTCTTCCTTCCTATTAACCTTTTTACAGCTATTGACCTCACATTTCTCTGCTCCCTATGATGTGTGGAAAATTCTTTGTCAGTGCATCTTTATCATGTTGATAATAGGCATTGAACCCATACCTTCATCCCAAGTCCATTGCGGCAATTTACTGGCCATGCTACTGCACATGTTTGGATTCAAGATTGTGTGCCCTCTCCCCCAAGTTTGTCTCTCTGTTTGGTTGAAGTTTTGCTCCCCTTCTCTTTGCTCAATATATATGACCATTCTACCACACAGCAGCAACTCCACACAGAAGTTTTCACAACTGTCAATAAGCACAAACAAAACTACTTGGCATGTTGCAAATACAGAATCGAACATTGCAGTTTAATCTGTCCGGCAGAAAAGACAAAGTTACATTCAATAAAACTCTTTATATTCAAATACATTTACAGTATTATGAAAACCACAGATGCAGTATGAAACTAGTTATACGTTAAAACCTTTTAAAGTATTTTATGGTACTTATTACCAAAATACTCTTAATGTTAATTTATTTTGATAGAAAAAAGCCCAGAATTTCTTATTCTCCTACCATCATGTTTTTCTAGTGAAAGCGTTGTCTTTCTCTCATTTATATAATAATGACCCTCATTTCTGCCTTACAAAAAGGTTAGACAGAGACCTGCTACCCAGTCACAGTCTTGATAGGATTATCCTTTGCAATGTAATTGCACATCTGAGCATTTTGAAGAGAAATAAGCCTTCTTGAAATCAGCTTCAATAACTGAAACCACAGCAAGAAAATACATGTACATGAAAAAAAAGAAAAGGCACATTTTATTAAATATGACAATTGACTTGGCATCAACAGTCTTGGTTGAGACAGGTTCTTGAAATGCTTTGATACTCAAACTAAAAACTCACTAGGCTGCAAAATACCCTGCCCTAGGCACATGTTTTTGTCTTGATAAATTTCAGGGTTACAACAGATGCACCACAGCTGAGGCCAGAAATTCCAACAACAATAAGTCTGGAGACAGCTTCCTTCTTGTTACAGTTAAAATGCATACTTCTCTATCCATTTTGGATTTCAGTGACACTCTGGGACTAGCACACTGTGTGTGAAGCACTCCAAAGAAAAGTCTGTGTGATTAGAACAACACCATATCATCTCCAAAAGTGGTACCTTTAACTTTACAAATGTCTAAAGTACATGTAGTTGCACAAAATAATTGTCTCAAAGTACTTAAAACATTGTACCATCACATTTTTGCAGATTTTACAACAGCAGCAAATATTCCAGAAGATTCCCGATGGAAATTCAAATTTGCAGTCTATTTCCAAAGTTTGCCTACAGAACAAATTCCAGGAAAGCATGCACAACCCCTGATAACAATCACCCTACATTACAGGCAAGTAGCAGTACAAGAAATTCCAGATAACAGCTTAACCAAGCAGCCTGGTTGTGCAGGCCAACTGGTTGTGCAGGCCAACTCGCTTAGTGGTCCTGTCCCAACCACCACTGGCTTTATCTTAATCTTATATGGCCTATTACTGTAACATAGTGCACTTGATATGATGGGTAGTTGTGTTGCACTTTCCTTTATTTTGTCCCATCAGTTAGTAATGCTGCAATCATGTACAGTTTGGGCAATACATGCTAATCGATTTTAATTAAATTATTAAGGCAACAGAGGTACAAACAATTCTGTTGAATTGCAGCTTGTCTGTTGTGACTTCCTTGTAATTATCCGCTGACCTTAATGGTAGGTAAGAAAAATGGTAGTTGGTTGCCTGAAATCTACAGGAGATTTGAAGAATGAGATTGCAATTACAGTGATAATGTGTACACCTTGGAACCAAGCAAAAGTGTGCCTATTAATAGAAATAAATATTAACAATATACATACCCATAGCAAAAAACATATCAGGACCATTATTACTACATTCAGTATCTGTGTTTATGTACTAAGAGTGTCAGTATCAAATGTGCTCCGCTGTTCTGTATGTGAAGTCAACTTTATAGTATACATAATAATGTATTAATTATGCCCTCGGAGCATGAGAATCTATGCATAAAGTAATATTGTGTAGTGGGACTGAAAATAATCAGAGCTCTCAATGTATAGGATATCTCTAGAGTAACTCTTAAAAAGCATCTTATTACTGCTCTTATAAAGCCTTGTATAAATATGCCGAAGTAATGAAAGATTTGCAGGACTTTAACATAATGGTAATGATGACTGTATTTGTCCAGCAGTCTTGTCTCATTATTAACATTGTTCCACTCAAATTCTTTCTTTTGGCAAGAAATCAATGCCTGTGAATGCAAAAATTTGCTCAGCAGTGACTTGATGGTCTTACAAACATTCATAGCACTAGTTACAATAATAAACATGTCTTAGAGAGTTTGAACATGAAATCGTCAAAGCTGACAATTGAAAACCGTTTTTCCAAAACTCAATATATGTAGTCTCTGAATATTTTTGAAATAAAGGGAAATAATATTAAGGTAATTGCTCTTCACACATATATTTTGATTTACTGTTAACCGATGTAAGATTTGAAGGTGTGGACATATTAGGCTCAATTAGTTTATGAATGAATGAACATAGAAATGCATATACTGTATATACTGTATTTGAATACACCATCAACTTATTTTTCAACGAAAGTGCATTTTACTGAGTTTTGGAAAAATGCTCTTCAACTGCATATTATTAATAGTTCTGTCAAATACTAACATATTACAGTGGAAGTCTGTTAAAACAAAACTGGTTAATCCGAAAGTCAGATAAAACACATCATACAAAAGATTTGCAAAGTCTCGCCAAGTTACCTATGCATACACTCTATGTAAGTTCACCCACTTTTACCCAAAAAAGAAATCATCTTTCCATCATCAAAAGCTTGACTATTAGTGAAAGTGTTTTCTTATTGGTAAGTGGTTGTGTACCAGTGCATTTTCTTTCACAGATGACAACCATGAGGGAGATCTCAGTAGTGCCATTTGTTCATGCAATTTTAAGCACACTCAAATGTGACATAACTGCAACAAGCAGCAAAGTCTTTTGAAGCTATTTTACTGAATGCACAACTTCCTTTTTCTGACAACCAGTGATAAGCTTTTGATGCACTGTAACTCTGCTCTTCCAAGTGATGCAGAAAAATATCTTCTATTCCCCATTTAACTTTCTTCCTTCCATAGCTCTTCACTTCTTCACTCTATACACTCAACAGCACTATTTGTTTAATGTTATATATTTTTTTTTTTTGTAAGCGTCAACAAAACGATAAAGGTGCTTACATTGTAAATCTGACCAAGTATTAGAACAGTGCTATATGAAAAGCAATACTGTACTTTTTTCTAATGCTGCTACTGTGGAAACAGGCGCTCTTTATAATCCTAAACATAATGGTTAATCTGAAACAATATGATCATCAATCCCTTTGATTTTGGTTTAACTGTATCTGGTACTTCATACTAAAATGTCACATTCTTTTCAGCTCTTGATGTGACACATATATATCTGCAAGCAGTCAAAGAGCTTAGGTGAGACTGCCATTCCAGTCCATGCCTTAATGACTTAGTGCTGCATGGCAATACTTCAGTGCCTGTCTTACTGTCACCTCATGGTAACGTATTACCACCTGGCCTTGAATTACCAGCAACACTTTAAAAAAACAAAAAAAAGACAATATGCTTGCATTCCTCAAATTGCTCTATCCACCAAACACAAAACTCATGTAGTCTACCAAACAAAACACATTTGAAATAATACTGCTAGAGATGAAGTGCTGGAATTTAAGAACACTTGCAATTGCTCCAGCTTCTTCTCTTTAATGTAACAGATGCTGGATATAGAACATAATTTTAAAAAAGAACCAAACATTTCCTTTAGATTTGTTCTTTACACCAGTGTATGGTTGTATCAAGGAATGTTAGCAGACAGTGGCAAAATTTTCCCACTTTGTGATCAACATACTGGTCTCTGTTCAAAACACAATTTCATCATTTACTCTTTTCCCTCATTTATTAAATAATATCTCCTTATCTTTTGGAAGGGGGGATTTGATCTCAGGTTTTCAGAAAGTTGTCATCATTCTGCCAACTTGTGTTTCTACACAGACAGAGATAAAACTTCCAACACCAAAGATTCCATTGCAGAGAAAGAAAAGTAGGAAATAATCAACTTCTTTTGACAGCATATTGTCACCTCACTTTACAAGTGTTTAGTCAATTTGATAAATACCAGACATATTCCCAGGTGAGTTTAGGGCAAAGTTGAAGGCAGAGTTAGAGTTCAGAGTGAAGTTAAGGACAAGAGAAAGTGCTGAAATATTGTCCAAGAACCCCCCAAGGATGCTTTCACTTCTCCACTCTGTTTCTGGTACTGACACAAGTTCAACTTGAGAGAGTCCCTGAGTTTTACCAAACAGATACAGAACACTTGTAAACTGATATGAAGTCTTATCCTTATACTTTGTTATCTTTCATAAAATCTTACTGGCATTATTTTAAAAAAAACAACATGCCTATTATGAAGCATCGAAATCCCCTACCACCCTATTCCTTCCTGATTAAACCATAGCTTTTGTCATTTACACTACAGCAGATTTGCTCCTGAGCAAATAACCTATATATACTCTTGACTTAATCAACTGAAAGTTATTCTTATCAGCAATAGCAGCATGATATGATGTATGATCTTGGTTATCATACTATGGCCTAGAATAGGAAAAGGATCCCTGTTTTTCTTCATCATGAAATATGCTTAACATGAAATGATTAAGCAGATCTTAAGAATTTTGCATTAAGTACTGTATGTAAACAAACAACAAACCAAATTGTTGTCCACATACAGATAGGTTGGCTGCAAATAAAACTTTCAAGAGAATGACATGGGCAAAGAAAGTCAGTTTTCAAGGCTGAAAATATCTGATAATTTCATGAGGGTAACAACATTACATTATATCAAAACATAAACTCCTACATGAAGATTACACATTTTGAACAGTAAACTCATCTTTCACTTTCAGTGCCATTAAAAATCTGAACGGAAAGACAGGTGTATGTCACAGGTATCAAGTATGGCTGATAATGTATGCTTTAAGGAAAAATAAAATTTATTGCAGCATTTCTTCTCCCAATAATCAAAAACAATCTGATGTTACTCAATTCCTTTGTTAAAGCAGTGGGACTTGCAAGCATGTGTTCTGTTATCTCCAGATCATAATTTTGTCTTTTGGATGATCCACCAGAGAAATCAATTTTGAGCACCAAGTCCTTAGGTGTCATAAAAAACATCCTTAATATTTGCTTTACCACAGCCACAAAGAGAGCCTCATGATGCAAGATATCTGCGGGTAGTTCTGCAAAGCTCTTTTGTTTTGGCTTGGATCTCTTTCTCTTTGCACCTCCTTGGTAAGAACACGAGTCAACTCCTGTTTCACTTTTCATGGCAAGTCTTTGTTTCTCCATATCTGTATTCTCCTCAACTTCTTCCACAATCATTTCCATTTCACAATCACTTTTATCTTCTTCATACGTAACCCGTATTGTCCTGCTCATGCTATTATCTGACTCTAACACCTCAAAATTCCCTCTCTGGATTTCCATCTCCTTCATTCCATTCTGAGTATTATTCTCACACTCCACAGTTAAATTGTCAGTTTCCTTGCATGTAGATGTAAGAATATTTTTACCACCCTTTCTTTTATCTGCAAGCATGGAAATATCATTTAAAGTTAGGAGCTTCCAGCCAGGCTCCAATTTGTCCACTATCCTGACATTGACTACACCATTCTGTGTGTCACTGGCTATTTGTGATAATTCTTTTGCTGAATCTAACTGTTCCTGATTCCCTGAATGCTTTTGATTAGTACTTGAACCATATTGAGTGTTCTCAGAAACAACGGCTTTGTTTTGTTTAATATTCTCAACCAAATCTCCTTTCATATCTTGACTTGTTCCCTCACGACTGTATGTAACTGCTGAGTCTTCTGTTGATTCCTTTGAACAGGCAATAACATTCTGTACATCACTGACCTCCTCAGAATATTGCTTCAGCTGACTTATAGTGATGAATGCCCTTTCAGCTAATATGTGTTGTACAGTATCACTAAGCCTTCTCATTTTGACCACGGGTTCCAGAACTGTCTGCTGCACCTGTTTCATTTTTGAGTCTGAGGCTAAAGATGCCAACTGATGAGATACTGTAAGATATTTCATTGCATCACTTGAACAGATATCAGAATCAGTCCCAGTCATGAGGTCAGGTGCTGTGGAATGATCCAGTGGGGCATTACCAGTCAGTGGGACAACAGGTGCTGTCTTTAAGACTATCAGCTTATGTGACTCTTGATTTTTCAGAGCTGCTGTCTGATCTCCACTTGGCCTGTTATTGACCTCAATAGATGCCAGCATCATTTGTGTAGGAGGAGCCAGCATCTGAATGTTACTAAAGTTCTTGACTGAGGGACCTGAATTAACCTTTGTTAAGGCTATTGGGTGAGGTTTGCTTGAAGGTGAGGAGACTGATATAAATGCAGTGGTTGAAGCAAGTATTGCTGGTGCACTAGCTGCAATGTTGAGTGGTGCTCTAGTTGTACTTTTGAGGCGTGGCCGTGGCTTTGCTCTGGTTGATGGGACTAAAGTGGCTCTTGACTGGCCACCCTTATTTGCCATGCACAAGATGACCAGCCCATCTTTGCTAGGAAACACTTCCTTAACTGCCAAAGAGCTTGTTGAGGGAGATACTGAGGAAATTCCAGGCAAGCTGCCCATTGCTAGTTCACTGGATGTAAGCGCTGTAGAGGCTCCAAAACATGGCTGCTGTTGGTGGGATGCCACTGAGTTTCCTGGCAAGTTTGAGCTTTCACTTCCCAAAAAGGCTGCAGAACGAAGTGAAGATGTAGTGGAAGTTAAAGAATTCACTGCTGCACTGGTGTTTTCTATGGCTGAAGCATGAGAGGTATTCAAACAGGAGATTCCACCATGATCTTCTGTTGTAAAGGATGTCACAGGCAAGCTTGAGTTATTCCCTATAAATGATAGTGGGAAAGGCTTCATCTCTGAAAACAGGTCTGAAGTTGTGGTTGTAGTGCAAACCTCTGGCATGCTGACAGAACTTTGGCATTCATCTAATCTTGAACTTCCAAGTGAGTTATCATTCTCAATTTTATGAGTTGTGAGTAGTACTTCATCCAAACCACCCCATTTAATGCACTCTGATGGTGCAGGTTTTTCTGAATCGATACTATCTTGGATAGACAAATCCAGCTCCTCTTTGATTGGTTTTCTTTCAGGTTTTTCTGAACCCTGTAATAAGAACACCAAATATTAAAGATACATTAAGCATCATTATATCATGCCTCATTTGTATATATAACCTTGCCATCAAATGACAGAATGATGCCATCAGTTATGAGTTGTTAAATCCAAAAGACCCTGGATTGTGCTTATAAAATCTAGTTATTTTAGGCATTTCATTCCTCCAACACCTTTGAAGTAATCCTTTTGGGAGTCAGCACAAATATTTGAGTGCCACTGGCTAGCCTAGAGGCATGCCTGGAAATCTTTATATGTCAACATGTAAAGCACCATCTTTATATGTCAACACATAAAGCACCATTGCCATTCAGCCTGTATCTCTTTGTAATCGAATTGCAAATCTCATTTCCTTTTGCTACATGTTCATTTTGGGAAGTGCAAAAATTCACACAGAGAAAAGTACAGTCAATCCAGCAGTTGTTGGTCATGTTGTTTGAGGTAAAAAACTGCTGAACTCTGAGGGCAGAATGTGCTGGCACATTGTCATGGTGCAGCAAGCAATTACCATGGTGTTTCTTTCCAGGTCTCTGCTGTTATGTCTTGGTGCAACTGCCTTAGGAGCCCAAAGAAAAAGTCAGCATTAACTGGGTAACCTGCAGACAGCTTCGTGCGATGTCTTCCTCTATGCAAGGATGAAGAGTCAGTTGAGATGGAATCACAGGGTTCCTGGACACTTGGCCAACGGACAGTTGGCCGACTGACATTTGGCCGAACGGACTCTTAACCGACAGACATTTGGCCGAACGGACACTTGGCGGAACGGACATTTGGCAGAAATTCATTACTGCATATTGTTATTATATTCATTCATCTCGGCACTTTCTTGTCTCTCTCAGAGAATGTGTGAATGTAAGTTCTCACTAAATTCATTTACAGTGTATATGTTGACGCGTACTGCAATAAAGAATTATGCTGTAATAAACATTGGTCAAAAGAAACAACCCCCCCCCCCCNCCAAAAAAAACCCCCAAAACCACAACAAATCTTCGGCCAAATGTCCTTCGGCCACATGTCCGTTCGGCCAACTGTCCGTCAGTCAGTTGTCCGTCGGCCTAGTGTCCGGTCATGAATCACAGATGGTGCTTGACACGCTGACATAAAGACTTCCAGGGAAGGTTCTAGGCTTGGCAGTGGGACCAGGGCCATTGTGCTGACTCCCAAAAGCTCCATCAAATTGATGGAGGAATGCAATACCTAGGATAAGTCTACAAGCTTTTACAGACACATTCCACAGACTTTTGGATTGCACCTTGTAAGTAACTATAATGACAAGACATTTTTTACATTTTGTGCCAGTTTTAAGAACTTGCTATCCATAGAAATAATATGAAATGAAACCAGTCTCCTCGTGTGAAAGCAGCAACGTCATCCACCATCCTCTCCCACAAGCACACTCCAAAATCTACTTGGAATGCATGTCATTTATTTCAATTTTTATGAACATGCATGAACTATCACCATGTGCATTTAAATGCCTAATCCTTATAGGTAACATACATTCTCCAACTAATACTAATAACTGATCTTCAAATTTGAATGTTTAAGTTAAAATCACCATCTTCAAAATCATCATACACATTTCTAATCACTGTTACTGTTATACTGTTATCAACTCAGTGATTTCATTATCACAAAATGTGTTCAAGTGATGGGTTTGAAATACTTAGCAAATATTTTACCTCTAACAAAGGGATGAAGTCCAAGTCATTTTCAAGCCCGGGATCTGCTGTTTCTATCTCCACATACGGCTGGTTTTCTATCTTGTGCCTCTTTTTTTTCTTGCTTGGCTTAGCACCTTTCTCTTTAGAGGTTTCCTTTGTTTTCTTGCTTGTCTTAGCATCTTTCTCTTTCTTATGGGTTTCCTTCAGCAAGCTGTGACCTCGATTACAAAATCCTGACTGTGGTTCCTTGTGGATACTTGGAACAGCACCCTGCTTTAGTACCAGTTTCCGGGCAAAGCCCAGTTTGAATCTGTGGAAAGAAGCATATAACTTTTACTGCATCAAGAAAAGTAAAATACACCATACATGATTCCAAGAGCTCAAAGAAAAGCATATCATTACCATCTACCCACTGGCAAAACACATGTACAGTCAACTCCACACGAATGCAACTTCTTAGAAGCATAGAATATGATGTGATTAACTGCAAGTTAAGTAAACCAGATGTCCAAGAACATTTCTGCTGAGAAGGGTGGGTCAGAATAATGTTAGGTCAAAAACTTTTTTTTAACCTGATGACAGTAACTGTACACACATTAAACTGAATGTACAGTCAAGTTAAATACATGTACATCAAATTGTCATGCCCAACTTCTCGAATGCAGATCTACTAAGATGTTTTCTATTGCCACAAGCATAAGCTAGGAATTTGAAAGAAAAAACACAAATCGGACTGAGAGAACACAAACTGACTCAGAAACAAGAACCATCCACTTCTACTTCACCCAAACTGCTGTCTGGGGTAAACTCCTGTAAATAACTGCACTATTTAGGCTTGTCGTTTCTAGTCTAAATTAACTAAAAACGACTACTAACTCTTCTGCCACAGCCATAGATCATATTTATCATGTTAGGATGATTAAATTTATCACAGCAAAATGAGAAAGAAAAAAATTCCAGGCTGACTTGTGGAGCATGGCTTTTCTTTTGTGTAATGACCCAACAGTCGAGTATATGTTAGGCTTACACACACTGCATAATCTATTACAGCAACATCTGAAGATTCCTTGCTGCTCAGTTTTGGTCTACATTTTATAGATGCAAGGGAGGGTGGTGGGGCTGCATATACTGTATACTAGTACATAGTATAAAAAAAATAACCGACCAAAGGTTTCCACTTATATGTCATTAAATGATTTCTCCTTAACTGCTGGAATTCAAATTTTTTTCTTCCTGATACTTGCTGGATTGTTTAAAGAAGGACACGCACATCAAAAATAATTTTCCATTTTTCAATACTTTTTCTCTCTAAAAATTATCTATGGTGCCCAATGAGTCAATTTTGCGAAGAACGAGCATTGTTCTGTTACCGTGCGCATATGTAATATGATGCAATAAGGAGAGCTAGAGTTACCAGGTTTGGCCCTTGTGTCCAGAATCATTCCCCTTCCCCGATCAGCAGAAGCCTGTGGCAAACAAGCTGACGTCACTTACGTTCCAGCAGCTACAGCCACCTCTACATGACAATGTATTATTCAGCTTTTAATTAAGGTTCTGGTGCTTCAAATTCAAACGTAAATTTTACAGTGTAAGCCAGAAAAAGTATTCTGTATTTTTATTGCCTCAGCATGATTTTGTTTGGTATACGGCTGTATCTACTATTCACAGAGGAATTTAGAGGAATTCATACCAACATGCTATCATCTGTCCGCAGAGCACTGGCTAGATAAATTGGCCATGTGGCAAGAATGTATTTTTGGTTGTAACAATTCAGACTTTGGGTAATGTAACCCTGTGGGTTGCCTGGGGCCAGCAGAGGCATTATACACTGAAACCTCGTTATACTGCCAAGTAAGGGGCAAACAGAAAAATGGCGGTATAACGTGAATGGCGGTACAACGAAAACACCATGTAGAACAAGGGAAATAGGTAATTTACTAACATCGGACTGGCTAACATGTCTAAAATAATGCGGTTATCTCCCTTTAAAACAACAGAGTTAAAATTAAAAACAAGCAAGAACTAAGGATTGGAAGCGTATAGTATGTGTCAAGTTGGAGAATGATAAGAAAAGAAATTGACTACTACACATTACACATCCGGGTCGGAGAATCACACGAGCGCTAGGCCTACTGCATAGATCAATGCGTGCTGTTTGCATCGTACCCCATGACCGGTGCGAACCAGCTGAAGCATCACCTCGCGCACGCTTACATTCGTTCGCAAACTCTCTAGGCCTATTGAGCAAGAGGAGATTGAACTGTGACCCGCCTTTCGCATTGCATGCCCCATCAGTAGGCCTATCAGGACTTTGCTTCCAAAAGCGAAGAGTGTGTAGTAGGATTGGTGTTTGAGTAACAAGCACAGACTGTGGCGCCAAGTGATGTTCCGTCTGTTAGCTGGATTTAGGTAGAGGTGGGGAGTGGGGAGTGGGGGTTAAATTTACGTTGGCGGTATAACTCAAGTTATGAATGTAACAGTTAAACTGTTGGCGGATGGCGGTATAACTAGATTTTTAGTGACTTTGTATAGGTGTCAGATCCGTTCCATGGCGAAAAGCTGGCGGTATGCGGGAATGGCGGTATAATGGGTGGCGGTATAGCGAGGTTTCACTGTATCATTATGACAGACACTTGACCGTACAGACTGTTTTCTTGGAGAAATAGGATATCGTATGATTTAATATGGTCTGTTGGACGGTGCAGTCTTCCTTTAAAATCACTGCTTCAGACAGGATGCATTCATTTCTGTGTTACGACTCGAGAGTGTAATTAGGATATTCAGAAGCTGTTGTAGTCACAAATATTTTGAGGGGCAAAATAATTGTAAACAGGTGAAGAGTCTTTTTAGCTTTCATATCATACCAAAAACTTAATATGGGTAAAGAGCAACTTGAGCCTCATTTTGATTTGTTGCAAGGCAAGTGGTTGAGTTAAGTAAAGAGCCCATTGTACACAAAGCTGTACCTTATTAAATTTTCAAAGGCATCATCCTCAAAATGCTCATTGCACAATGCATAATAATGACCCTTTTGGACTGGAAGGTTCCAACTTGGATCTTTTTGCTGAACAAAGGCTATCCATTTCTGCCGTGTCTCTCCATCTGGTGGAAATGTGTGAAGTGTACATGGTGACATGCCCCTCCTGTGCTCAGCATAGCAGCCTGGAGCCACACACCAAGCCAATAGTCTTCTAAAATGACCACTTTCGGTGCGTGAATAAATTGCAGCTGCTGGGAAGAAAGTAAAAGGCAACCAAGTATTAAGATCCAGTTAACTCTAGGCGACAACAAACCTGATACTGAGGATTCTCAGTTTCCAGGAATACAACTACTTCCTCTCCCTGTTCTATCATCTTAAGACAAAAGAATGCGGATTTTCCCACCAAATTCACTTTTTGCACATTTGCAATCTTCAGCTAAATCTCCCAATAAAATATTCCTGCAAAACTGTGAATGCTCTTGATGAGGTAACAAAAGTAAGACCTGAAATTTGTTGAAGCAAACAGCCACATTCAAACAAACCAGACAGTTTTTGCAAAGATAAGCCTTTTTGTCAGATCAGACTTACCCTCTCAGGACGTACCTGCATAACTGATAAATCCACTGTAATCTTTTCACCAATTAACAGACTTATGTAACTTATTATGATCTATTTGGCCTATTATTATTATGTCATATTCAGAGGAACCCTTTCATAATGGCTGGTTGAGGTCTGCAATAGTTCCAAACCGTTTGGCAAACCCATTCAATGCAAGCTGTCTGCAAAGAAATTACTTTACTATTTCAGCTTGGTTTAACAGGCGCTCCAGCTGTCAAACCACACTAGTCATGCGAGAACTCATGCTAACAATGAGACAGTTATGCTAGAAGCGCTGGTTTTTCACTCTTCCAGATAATAATAAAATTAAGGGACCACCAACAGAAGTCAACGAGGTATTACATTACCAACATTTTCATATTAGGTATCAAAGGTATTGATAGTATTGATGTAGGTCTAATCTATGATGTAGAAAGGACATGATGCATGTAAGTACCTTAGTGATAGTACCAAAACATGATTGATTAGATAGTGAAAAAGTGTAGCCAAAGCAAGTATAATAATTATGTAACTGTGTAAGTATATCTAGATTACGATTTTGATCTAGTCTAATAATAATAGCTAGTCTAGACTTCTAAAGGCCCAACACTAACAAACAGTTCACAGATTTTGTCTAATAATTAATATTAATATGGACATGACACTACTTTTTGATAGTCATCTTATTTTCTCTATGGTCCAGTTTGAGTTTGCTTTCTTCTTTATATCTTAATCTGAGAAACGATTAGGGTCATGCCTGTCATGGCAGTTGCATTCACAAGCCAGTTCATGATGAGTCTGCAGTGTTTTTCTTTTGGAATAATCCAGGATTAGGTGGCTAATCTAAGAGATTTAAAAAACTGCACTGATGCACGAGTGGTCGCTGTGGTGTGGTCCTGTCCCCGCAGATCTAACAGACTTTTCCTGGTTGTTATTTTTCGTGAATTTTTGTGGGAGACATGGTGAACACTTACTTCTGTTTTTTTTTTTTAAGTCATAGTTTATGAGTGACCTCTGGTTGTTGAAAACAAGTGCCATCATTACAGACCTTGACCAGTTCTTGGGCTATCTCTAATGACAGCACCGATGATATTGATATAGTTCATTTAGTCTTAGACAAATCATGGAATCGGTGCTGTCATTAGAGAAGGCCAGTTCTTGATCTACACAACTTACTGACTTACCCAGATTTCGCTCTGACTTACCCTGATTTTGCTCTTGAGCCTGAGACTTTGGAAGCTTAGACATGTGGGCTGAGGAGTTTTGATGAACAAAAAGTGACCTAGCATCAGGATAAAGTACTACTTTGCACATCTTACAAAATGCCCTCTCAAAGAATTTTTCACTTTCACTAGATCTAATTCTAGATCTAATTTCACTCAGACTCAGACTACTCAGAGCAGGAGAAGGATTAGGATTAGGAGGTTCTTCATACTTCACACACCACGGGTAAGTTCTTTCCCACTCGGGATTATATTTCCACCCAATAAGGGCGGTATTCGAATTTCCTGAAAACATAATGGAGACTTATGGCTGGCAGAGGATTATCTTGATCTATAATATATATAGATCAAGATATACAATCTGTTAGGCTATTACTACTATTAGGGGAAATGTCATCCAGATGAATTTCTTCTCTATCCTGGGGCTTTCATCTTTGAAAAGCGAGTGCCGTGTTGCCAGGTCTCAAATTGAAAAACCGCCAACAGAGGGTGAAAAAAAAAGTCAATAGGTAGCCAAATCAAAGCAAAACGTAGCCAAAATCATAGACAGTGACGTCATCATGGTGAGCATAAAATCTTCTGTGGATGTAGGAAGCAAAACAATGACATTAGGAAGTTAGTTAAGAACTGGACACATTAGAACAAGAAGCATCATGAATACCACCTCATTGTAATTTACACAAGGATGCAGCAAGATAGCTAATGTGGGAGGGGCCGCAAAGTCTTGGTTTGATTTTTGTTTTTCATGAAGACAAAGAAAATTTACCATGTGACTTGATTTAATCACTCACTTTAAACAATCTTGATCATGCGAAAAATTTTTGTTCTATCCATTGAGTCATTTTGTCTGTGCTGACAATTCCTTCACGAATATGGAAAGGATAACCCACACAGACCTGATAACAGCTGACAAAAGGCTGCAGATTAGAATCAAATTATTCATGTCATTAGGTTAAGTAATTTTAGTAGTGGTGGTGGTGATGGTTGGGTTNGGGGGGGGGGTTACATGAAAAGGCATCACATACTAGGAAAGGGCATACTAGCCAGAAAAAACGGTGGCTAGCATAAGAGAAAAGGAGCAATAGGAGGTATAACTGGACTGGAACAATAGATTAGTGACTGGTTGAACTGAACTTAATCATGAGGGGATGAGCAAAATCAAGAAAGTGAAATATGGTAAGAGACCCTGGGGAATCCACATTCCAAAAGATGTGCGTTATGGAGATGACAAGACTGTATTTTTTCTAGTATAGGGCTATACTGGCAGTAGGCATGAGGCAACTAAGCTTAGAGAAGAAAAAAAATGCGTTGGACAAATCCAGCATAGGAGAGACAGTCATGAATTGAAAAAAAGGAAAAGAAAAGCATCTGATTGTACAACCTACTTTTAAACCCTGACTACTGACTATACAGGCAGTAGATTTCAAATGTCAGCTTCATGAAACTGGGCGATGCCTGTCAATCAGATCTGCGTCTGCTTTTGAAAAGAACATGCCAACGAACATAAATAAAGAATAATTTGTTTTATCAATGCTTTAGTTGATTATTTATTTAACCCTCGCTGTATGATGGGGTGCAAAAACACCCCAGCGCGGTCTTTGAATGCATCTAGACTAGAACCTTTATTTTTTATGCTAGAAACTTGAAACTTCATGGATTCCTCAAAATCAATGAGATCTTCATGCAGGTTATTTTGCAGTGAGCAAACATGAGCACTGTACTCACTACAGCACGTGCAATTTTACTACCCCTCCGAGTACGATGCGGGAGCATCTGCACCCCGACTTTTAATATAGCAGAAAATAATCCACCCTCCGAGTACGATGCGGGAGCGTTTGCACCCCGACTTTTGATATAAGAAAACTTACCTCCGAGTACTATGCGGGAGCATTTGCACCCCAACTTTTAATAAGGAATTTAGGGGAGGCACTACCTTTTTCTAGAGATTGTAGTGTACCGTACCAAACATGGTGTGCAAACACCTTATCCCCATGAGTGCACTGGATTTCCATGCAAAATGCACACCAATGTGCTGAATGGTGCATTCTTCCTCCGCGAGGATAGTGATCTTAGGACAACTGTCATTTATGATAGCACCAGTTGTTTGAAACCAGATTTCACCGATGTCTCATGGATATCTTTATGCTTGATCATACAGAGGTTTCTGCAGATCTTCTGTCTTGATGCACAATTAAGAGGAACTGGCAACACACGTTGATGTAAGATGAAGTAATGTTATATCTAGACAGGAAATCCAAAAAAGTCTCTGTAGGATCATGCATTGAGATATCTCAGAGACATACATGTACGTGAAATGTGGTGTCAAACAGTTGATGCTATCCCAAATGACAATGGTCCTAAAATCTGGAAGGCAGGAGAGTGATGGGTGACGCCTGGAGAGATGTTGATGATGTTGAAATGGAAGCACTGTTAGGATGCTTTTTGAACCTTGGAGCCATGGGGCAAGGTTTGCTTCCCACAACTTTGATGTGGGACAGGATTATGGGCAACTCATTTATACGCTCTGTCATGGGACGATACCGCTTCTTGGAGTTGTGCAAGTTCCTGCGATTTGACGACAAGGAATTAAGGTCATTGCGGAGAGAACGGGACATTTTTGCACCTTTTCGAAAAATGTGGGACATGTTTAATCAGACATTGAAAAGACATTACGTTCCAGGCCCATTCCTTACAGTTGACGAACAACTGGTTACTTGGAGAGGCCGCTGTAAGTTCCTCCAGTACTTGCCCTCCAAGCCAGGAAAGTATGGTATTAAGATATTCTGGGTGGCAGATGCGGAAACGTTTTATCCGCTGGAGGGGATTCCATACCTCGGAAAAGAAGGCAGAGACCCTCAGCGCTTCACTGGCCGAAACATCGCGAACACACTCTGTTCACCACTCTTACTGGTAGAAATCTTACCTGTGACAATTTTTTTACTGACCTGACACTGGCCGAGGGACTTGCGAAAAACGGTTTGTCTGTCGTCGGGACAGTCCGGAGGAACAAAAGGTTTCTCATCAATCCGGGAAATTGCAAAGCATGAATCTGTTTTTGCTTTCCAGAAAAAAACAACTGTAGTGTCTTACAAATCTGGGAGCAAAAAGAACGTTATCGTGCTGAGTACCATGCACCATGATCAGAGCGTTGATCAAACTCCAAAAAAGCGACCAGAGATCATCAGATTTTATAACAAAACAAAAGGTGGTGTTGACATTATGGACAAGATGGTAGCAGCATTCTCAACGCGGAGAGTCACTCAAAGATGGCCAATGAGGCTATTCTACAATATGTTGGATCTTGCTGCCATTGCTGCTGTTGTTGCATTTCGCTACAGAATGCCTGGAAGAACAGAGGCTGACAGCAACAATAGGAGAGGTTTCCATCTGGCAATAGCTCAAGAGCTGGTTCAGGAACAAGTCAGGCGTAGGAGTTACCAGACTAACTTCCGAAAGAGATTCTTGGACTGGCTGTTGAATTGGTTGCAAGGTGTGACAAAGAAAGCACTAGTAAAGAAGGAGCAGTGGCAAGCACCAGCAGTAGTGGTAGTCAAAGATCAGTTACTGTTCCAGCTTCCACCCAGGGCGATCCTCTTGCGAAATCAACCAAAAGGAAACAACACAGATGTACTGAATGCCCCTGAAAAAAGGACAAGAAAACGACCCATCAATGTGCAGCGTGCAGCAAATTTGTCTGTTTAGATCATGGGTCCTTATTCAATTGTGCTCAGACTGTTGTGCAGCAAATATGTGAGTTGTAAGTGGAATCCATAGCTTCACTAAAATGTGTCCAACAAAACAGTTAATGAACAACATGAAAACAAACAAAGCTTTTCCAGGTCAACTTCTTTATTGTAGACATTACACTTTATAATTCAGTATGGACACGAAGCCATCTTTTTTCTGTCCTTGCGCATCGGCCCTCCAGGATAGCAAGCCGTGCATGCCTTTGGTGGAGCTTGCCACTCTGCTGCAACAACGTCTTCCATCTTTACATGGTAACCCTGAAAATACAACATTGTTGTCAGTCACTATTGCTTCTACTCAACAACTTATTGTGTGTAATCCAACGAAACAATAGATGATGATGATGATGATGATGTAAGATGATAATAATGATGATGATGATGATGATGATGATGATGTGTGATTTTGAATAGTTGTCATGACTGAAGTCCTTGTTTCTTTGTTGAAAGTGGCCTTTCTCATGTTATTCAATTCCATGCAACATTTTGTATCTTGATTTTATTTCTGCGGTGCAGTTTCGCCAACAATTCGTTCAATTTGGATTTCGTTTACCTCTATGTTTATTTCATGTGGGTGTTGCATGTAATTATGATGATATAACGATAATTTCAAGCTTATTATTATGCTCGACGCCATTTTTTGCTTCTTCTAAAACAAAGAAAATTAGCACTACAACTTCGACTTCAGTGTTCTCTAAGGAGAGAAGTAAAATACTTGTAATTTAGAAACTGAACCTTGTTTTCATATTGCTTATCATAAGCACCAGCGGTTCCCTCTGGGAATTTCTCCCTGATTGTCTGTGTTGTGAAATAAAGACAAATTATAGACTGTTTTTCAAATCAAATCACTGGTGTATTTTTTTTTATAATGTGCATCCTGTGTACCAAGAGCATGAACAATTATCACAGTGTTGAACACAACAAAAGTAGGCCTATATTTTGAGAGGAGAGCAAATCCCACCAGGTCACCCACGAACTGCCCATTGTAAAAGTTCCTACTCGATGAATAATAATGGAATGATAAAGAGATGGAAACTAGCGTGACAGAAAATGATTTTTGCATTACTAATGTTTGAGAAACCTAAAGCGTGGAGCAGCTTTTAAAAATGCTCTAAATTATACATGAATAATGTACTTTTGTTTTGCCTTGTTATGTAGTAATTTTAGATAGATCTAGGCTTAAGAACTTACCCAGCTGCGTTGAAAGCTTCTTTCCAGTCCTCCATTGTCATACAATTGGTACCAGACGAATGTGTGTTGTCTCAAAAACGAAAAAGTGCAATACTACTGTAAGGAAAGTGGGAGTGTAGTTAATCCCACATCGTACAGGGAAGGTTTTTTTCCTATTAGAAAGTAGGGGTGCAGATGCTCCCGCATCGTACTAAGAGGATGGGAACCTTTCTTCCTCTATAAAAAGTCGGGGTGCAGAGAATCCCACATCATACTTGGAAGGTGGAAAAATTAATCACTATTTTATGAAGTCAGGGTGCAGATGATCCCGCATCGTACTCGAATAGGGGCATTTTGCATCATACCTCCAAAATATCATGCCAGCTGAGCTGAAATTTGCCCAAGAACCGCCAACCCGCCACAGGTAAAATTTTCCTCAATGTAGCCTACCTGGCAACACAGAGTGAGCCGTCTAAAATTGCGAACTTTATCAAGAAATGTTTCCAAGAGATAGAGAGTTATGTTTGAAAGTATCCGATTACGATACCTACATACATCTATCTTGCGATATTACTACGATTCCTACAACCCCAGATACAGTGTATAATATTATAGGATATTCCCTTCTTACCCCAGAGTCCCACCTAAATTCTTATTCTCTTAATTCATCGCTTTTGATAGACTTGATCTCCGTTATGGTAAGAAAGATAAGAATTATGAAGGTATGAAGATGCCAATGTATTTTTCACTGTTGGCTATATTAGGTTTTACACCTCTCAGTCTCATTAACTTATCCTGGGGTGCCGTTTCAAAATACTTTCCAAATATATGTAGTTTAGCTCTTCCTCCAAATTTTGGCACGAAGAAAAATGCACCTGAACCAGTTAGATTTTAAGAACTTAGGCAGTGAAGCAACACCCTAATATTTTAGGCCTTTTCATTCAGTAAACAGGGTAACCTTACCCACCTAGCAACAATCACAAATTTTATACTGTACTTGAGTGACTAAACCTCACCTATTCTGAATCTACACATATATTTGCACCTATCTAATCCTTTGAAATTAAAATCCAACCCCTTTCCCCACTCCCCATGGCCAATATTCTGATTTTATAGGAACTATTTAAAATTGGCATCATCATACCTGAATACTACACCACTTCTGTATTCCCTATGTCACGATTTAATCTTTAGTTCCTCTTCTTCTTCATCACTAAATCAGTTACATTCTAAACCGGATATCCTGTCAGAAACAAAACAAACAAACAAAAAACAACAACAACAACAACAACAACAACAACAACAACAAGCCTTGTTGAACAATATAGGTCTGCACTGACAAAATGATATAGGACTGTAGCAACAGTGAAGAAAAATAAAATGGCATTGTATAGAAGATGTGAATACAGGCACGGAAAAAGTAGGTTGGGGGAAAAAATGAGAAGAATGATTTAGTATAATTGATCATACATTTTACTAGGATTCCTTGTACCAATGTTTTAAAAGCTTTCAACTCCATGGAAGTGACAACTGTGTTCATTTCTATAAACAGTTTGTACCCAAGAGGTGTTGTTATTATTATTATTATCTTTATTATTCTTTTACGACCATATTTCCACTTCGAAAGTATTCTGGCCTGGAACTCATTGATAAGTTCAGAATAGTGAATAAAGTGTATGTATACATGTATTTTAAACAGCCATATCAAAAGGATTTAAGTGCCTCATCAAGTTACCTTTTGGTTTTTAATCTTGTTTCAAAACTTGTGTCACAATTTTCTGTTTCGCTGTGTAGACTGTGTGAGCATTATTGCAGCAAAAGATGTGGCTGACCTAAACCACGAAACATCACTGCCCTCCTAGATAATGATAACAGCAATTTATGCCATTTTAAATTGTATAGACTCTCTTAAACTTTAAAACGTTGACAAAAAAAATAAAAAGTATGCAAGAAACTGTCACACTACTGTGCAAATGGATCAAATGCATAATTTTAATATCAGCTCTCTTGCATAAACCACACAATAGTAAAGCATGAGTATGTAGAATACATGCAATCTGTCAAAGTCTTCACAAGAATTCTTAAAGAATTTAATATTTATCATCATGCACATATATACGGGTTATTCTGCTTTAAAGCAGAGCTGATAGCAAATGTTCATGACCTTGAACCTCATGTAGTTATCAAAAAGCATGTGAGTCAGCAACCCAACGTTAATCTTGAAGCCATGCAACAACTGTGACAAAAGTGCCAGAATCTAATGACATGGTAAAAACCACTCCACCATATGTTAGGTTTGTGTATCTGTCTATCTGCCTGAATATCTGTCTAATAACACTCTCTCTCTGTGTCTCTGTGTGTGTGTGTGTGTGTGTGTGTGTGTGTGTGTGTGTGCGTGTGTGTGTGCGTGTGTGTGAGAGAGAGAGTGAGTGAGAGAGTATGTGATTGGTTGTTGTATGTCTGTCAATTTGTCTGTTATTTAGTCTGTCTGCTTTTCTGTTAAAGCTGGATAAGTGTTATGATAAATATCATTTGGAAATGTACTTATTGATATTTTGCCACAAATTGTTACTGATATATTGTTCATTGGCCCCTGGCCTACAAGAAAGTAAACCATGAAACCTTATGACTTATGCTGACAAGAATAAGTTACTGCATTTCAAAGCTCAAAGGTGATGCAAGTTTAGAAAGAAGCTAAGTGGAAATGCATAGATGTAGAAACAACCCTGTCCTTACAATCTCACGAGTGATGACCCAGTGTTGACCTTTGATAAAAAATGACTACTACAACAAAATGCAAGAATCTGTCAAAGCACAATTTCTTTAATGGAATCTGATGGACTATCCCTTTCACTTTCAGCTACATGGCAAGATTTTTCAAACACCAAGAGCTAAAATTGAATCCTGATGTTTTTTCCCCTTAATTCATTGCTGTTCTTTTTATTTTATTCTGCACTATTTCCTGACTCCTGTCTCTCACTCAGTTGCTGCAAAGATCAGGATTATATTGTCCAGCATGTCCAGATTTTTGCAAAACACTGACAAAGTTCTTTGTTGTTATTTGATGAAATATTTTGCCCATACTGTATCTTCTAGATGTTTGTGTGAGCATCACAGTGAACTTATCTATCAATATGTCAAAAAGGACAAGTGAGGTATATTGGAAAAACATGACATCTGGAAAATCTTGCACCAAGCCATTCACAGTGTGCAGATGTGATGCTGTCTTTGTCCCAAGGAAATGGTCATAGCAAAAGACTTTGTGACCTTGCAATAAATCAGTTATTTTGTTTAATGGGACTAGCTTCATTTTCACTCCATAGAGAGTGAATTGATAAATCAGAGTATTCATTACTCCAGACACAAATCCACTTTCCATAGAAGCTCACTGTTCTGTCACCATGAAGTATTAGGCTATACATGAAGAAAACGAAAAAATATTTTTGCTGATATTGTACAGGATCCCTACACCTCAAAGCAATGAAAACTTACTTACATCCTTAGCTAACCAAAAGAGAGAGAAAACCTGCTCCACTCAAAACAGTTTCACGTTCTTTGTTCATCCATCCACTGTCATTCTCCCATGTCTAGAGAGCCATTACTTACAATATCAGGCAAGTGTCACTGACACAGAATAAGGATAGATGTACTGATTACAAAAGGCCCTGCTTCAGGGTAATTGCAAGTGAAGTACTTCATGCATTCAACTGGGAGCAAATCAAATGGCAAAACAATATGTGGATTTAAAAAACCCATTAATGAATTAATTACATAAAACAACACCATATTGTTACTTCAAAATACAAAAATGACGATCAAAACTCTGACTTATTGTCTGAGTCAATGTGTGATTTTGCATTCCACAAAAAAAGACAAAAAAAAAAGATTAAATAAGACCATGTTAGAAGAATGTAGAGAAGAGGCAGATTTCCACATAAACTTGTTGCAACTGTAAGATTTGATATTCTCACATGATTACTGACATTGTTATATAACATGGGTCTAAAAACCTAAAAAGATTGACACCAAAATCTGAATCTGACTTAACTTGTGGAACACAACATTATATATACCAACACCAATGACACAGAAGCAGGCCAGATGTCATTATGTCATTCATATGAAGATGTCACTACATACATGGGCACACACACTTCTCAACATTCAAATACTCTAAAAACTAACAGCTAAGATTGCTTTCAGTTTACCATCATGTGACTTTGTGCACAAACAACCCACAATCAACAACAAAAGAAATAATGCAATGCAGAATACTCTCTAGACGAGTCAAAATATATTTTATGTGGCATTACGCAAAGCAAGATCAAATCAATTACATTTGTGTTAGAGAAGTTCCATTGTACACCTGTATAATCCTTTGTAGCTCTGAATTAAAAAGTAATGCTGACATCAAAGCATCAGAAGCATTATTTTCACTAAGGCTATAAAATCAAGATAATGCTTTTGTGCTGTAAGGACATGACTACTGGTACCTCAAAAATACAATCTCCAGAAGTGCAGCAGTTAAAAAAAAAAAAAAAGCTTAATTTCCCCACATCTAAAATTTCATCTTGAATGAAAATAGACATTACTCATCTGATCTACAGAGCCTTGCCACCACAGCTACATCTAAATGGAGTACACTGTTGATTCCGCTTTCTGAGAAGACCACAGACAAACATAAAGGTTCAATTTATGGTATAATTTGATTATGCAGAGGGGTTCGTTATAGCCTTTTCGTGTAGAAGTTACTGTGATTTCTGAAAAATGATGGGATTAACAAAAACTGGGCTCAAATAGGCTGCTGCTAAACAGATACAGCTGTAACTGCTGTAACTCTATCAAAAATCAAATAAAAATGAATCAGCAAATTTAATACAGTAAATAAACTATGTAACTTGAGGTTGTTGCTTATTGATGAATAGTTTGTTCTTTCCTCCTCTTGATGACACAATGTTTCTGATTATCACTATCAGTTATTAGAGTGTTAATGTATATGAGTGTGAATAATCTAAGTAACATGACTAGAATATGACTGGGCCTGTTTTATTATGTGGTAGATAATGACATAGTACATGCAAAATAAACAGTCACAAAATGGTGGCATGATGTAGTATTTTTAACAATGACATCAACACAAAAAAATTAGTGCAGTTACAGAGTGTCAGTAAAACATTTTTTTTCATTTTGCATAATTTACTTGCTATAAAAATTGTATAAGGTAATTTTCAAACTACAGCTACCTCTGCTTAATTGCACCTTCTTCATATTATAGACTGCTTTATTTTCTACATAAAAGTCACTACGTAGTCACAACTCTTTTTAATCACACCATGGTTCATGCTTCAAAGTAACTGCAATTAAACAGAGCTGACTGTGCTAGGACACTTATGGAATCACCAAGTTCACAATAATAGTGACTGATATGACAAGCATGTTTTATTATAACAGAATTATGTCTCTCTAAACTGTGAATTTCGTTCACTCCTCAATGCCATGAATGGAAGGGTAGTTCAAGCTCATATAATAAATATATGTCCATGTTTTAACCGTTGCATTGCAAGGACAGACACAAGATGGGCTTCTGAACCAAAGTAAAGCTATGGAGTGACCATCATGTCCTTTTTGAGGAAAACGATTGGATAAGCACAGAACAGCAAAACATTCAAATATCAACAAACAATACAGCATTGCATTATGTACAACCTTAACAGGTAGGACAAATGCTCACATGTTACAACATTAGCATTCATAAAATCGCATCACGTATCATCACCTTGGTGCAATAATCCTGTTATTAACAATTTTGAAATTTTATAGAAAAATGAAACAATTGTTTCTTTTCTTAAGGCATGGTCTCTCATGTACCAAACTCAGAATCTGTGCAGCTGCAAAACTATTCAGTGTGCAAGTTTAAGATTTAGCACACTGTGCATATGTCAAAACATCAAATCATACACACAAAAAAAAAAAATTAAAAAAAGTACAGCTAAAGGATTACTGCAGCGAGCAGATGATACATACACAACTTGCACTGACATTCTCATTTAATATCTCAAGCTCTTTTAGATCTACTATGTGAGATTGTGAAGGACAGCAGATTGGTGTCATGAGATCAGAGATCACACAGAATTTTAGAGATTTAAACTGGGGACCTTTGGACCTTTTATTCTTTACTATGAGACTGCAGAGACCATAAAATACCAATAATAAATGATGAAACAAAGAGTTTGTGATAAATCAAGTATTCATATGAAACTTCTCAAAAAACTCACAACCAAAGTTTCAAGTTAAACCCCTTTTCATCCACATGGCACACACATATAAAAAATATGTAAATAAACTTTTACATCCACAATATAAGAGAATGTTACTATTTTCCGATCTGATGAAGATGCTGCTCACTGACATGTGAATGAAAAGCATGGTAAATTGTTGACACTGATGGATGAAAAACGTTGCAGACTTATTTAGACAAAAATCCCTATGAGAGTTAGCCTCCAAGGCACTCCTGTTTCACTGACTGCTGTGCATAACAATAATACTGGACAAAAAAAATGACAGTCAGCTGTGACTGTCTAAATATAACGTCATTCTCAATACATAAAGGCTTGTGATTTTGATCTTTGCTGGAAGTCCTTCTGACGTTCACAGCAGCCAACTATGCCATTCATTCAAACTCCAAAATCTTGTTGAGAAATCTGCCAAATATCACTGACTATGAAACGAATTCACTGTCTTACAGTTAAGAAAATGACCCGCTGTTGTCTTCACTTAAAAATGGTTGAGTGATACCAAATACCAAAATACACAAGGTTTTTTTCTTGGCCATCCAATACATGCTTCACAAGGATATCGTTCACATGCTTAGAGTATTGCAAAATTCAGCATTCTACACAATTTTAACTTTGGAATGAAAAATCTTTATTTAAACATCGATAATTAAACACAGACAACAAATTTGCTGTGAATTAAATTGCTTGCTGCATCACTTTCCCCCCACCAGATATGTACATGCTAGTTTGTTAAGTCAGTATTTGCATATTCATTACAGTGATCATAAAAGAAAGAATCAGTCTGACAGGAGTAACAACTTTAAAAACTGGCATGAACTGTAAAAATTGCAATATAATACTTCCCATGGGGAATAATACTTACTTTGTCTCAATCTCAACCATTTGACAAAGTTCATTTACTGTTACCACTTTCTTCAGAAATCAGTAATAATTTTTCCTAGTTTCCCAATCCTAATTGTTATTCTTGACAATTTACAGGAGTGTCCCATGTTCACCTCGCTTTCATACAAACTAGAATGTTTACATATTTACACAGATTATGATTTGCAATAAATAGCTTTTCATAAGTCCTATTCCCCAAAAGTGGGGAAAAGGCTCATCCTTATTCAAAAGTCCTAGAAAGCAGCATCTCCATGCAATGTGGTAGTGGAAGACCAATCAAGAACACCTTAAAGGGTTGGTGAATGTAAGACGACTGGCAATAAACAGATAGGTGCCCTAAGAAGCTGTCAGAATGGCTACATTTTGCAAAGGGCATGCCACATAAAGAAGTTGCTTTAAAAGACAAGAAAATAAAATACCTTAAAATATATGGTCATGAAATCATTGTACAGGGCATCTTATTGCTTTTTGACTTTTGAAAATCCGATATTTTAAAATGTCCCTCATAGCTTGCCACAATTTTTGCTCTAAAATCTCAGCCAAGTTGAGATCAATGAAAATGAGTTAAGACAAAACCATAGAAATCTTCAGAATGAAAGAAGGCCTTTGCCTACATGAAAAAATCTCTCCTCTGCACAAATAACCAGACTAAATCCTCAAACTATTTCACCAGGCAGTGGGAAACTGTCAACAAACATTTTGCGGTACATGTGTAATAAGAATGGCTTGTGGCATCTCAGGCACATAACATGGATATTTATGCACTCAGAAAAAAACAATGGTCTTGCTGTGGTTTGTATGAGAATGCAGTCCGAATTGGATCATAAATACTGATAACAACTTCATTGCAGTTATTTTTGTGACCCTGAGATAAGACATGAGAGGATTCTGGATATGGATGACCATCAAACACAGATATAAAAAAACATTTGAAACACTGAAATTCGATAAAAGATAAAATGTACAAATTATACAAAATGGCTTTCAGTCAGGTCGATTTGCATTTCATGTTACCCATGACCAAAAGCTCATTGGGAATTTGGGCACCCGTGATTTGAAAATGAACTTTACTAGGCCACTAGTGTCAAACAAAGTAGTACTTCACCATAGGTGCACTGTACATGGTTGCAGACTACGCTGATGATCTGATTTCATCATAATTGCAGTAATATAGGCAAACAGGAACTAAAATTCCCAAAGGCATCTACTGTTACAAAACAAAAGATAAGCTGCTCTGTAACAGCATTCTTCAATTAAACATTAAATCAACATCTGACACCAGACCCTGTAGCATTATACATGACCATTCCAAATCTTAAGCACAAGGATGCCAGCTGGCAGTTTACAATGGTTCACGGTTACAAGTTTGATAAGTAAGCTGCCAATCAAGCCAAGACTCCCAAGCAATGAAACAAATATTACAGTCTTTTCTGCATCAAGACTTCAACCAAGGATGGGCTTCTAGTGCTGCTTTGCTGCGGTCACCATAGTCATAGCACAGTTCCTCTCCTGAGCTAATATTCCTGTTGGCCACTAGGATGAGTCGAGGCACATCATCAACCAGGAGAGCTCTGGTGCAGCAGTTGCCTTCACGGCTGTGATTAAGAAGTCGCCCAAGCCTCCCAGATTCTGCTGTCGCATCAACACTGCAAGCAAAAAGTTAAGTAGCACATAAGTGATCATCAGTAAGAACATGTATTGTATCAATAAAAATCCTGTAGGAATAATATATTATTGTCTTGGTGCTGACATAATGTCCATTGGCCAAATACGCATTGACCAACCAAGTCATTCCTGAGGTCAAGTTCTATGCTCACATGTTGAAAATATGAAATGAACCCATTATTTAGCGTGACAAAATGAATGTTATTGATTCACACTGGTGCTTTGGATACTCCTTTTAACCTGAATTTGTGAAAAGGACAGTTAAAAAAATAATGAACAATCACACTGCATCCAGCCAACTGCTACAAATTTTAACACGAACATGGTACCAGTGCTACATTTTACTGTTGAGGTCAGAAAGTTTCACCTCATGATGAGACACTGAGGTCCATTTCAAACCACATATCAGTTATGAGAGTGATGCTGCAAGGCTTCACTTTGTTCTTTTTGTGGTGATGGCATTTTTGGTTTTTCTCAAATAAAAAAACAGCTGAGATCTGCTGTAACGTTAATTTACTTGACCTTAAAGTAGGACACGCACAGCAAAAAAATTTTTCCGTTTTTCAATACTTTTTCTCTCTGAAAATTATCTATGGCGCCCATCGAGTCAGTTTTGCGAAGAAAGAGCATCGTTCTGTTACCGTCATGTAATATGACGCAATAAGGAGAGCTAGAGTTACCTCCATCAGCAGAAGCCTATGGCAAAAACACTGAGGTCACTTACGTTCCAGCAGGTACAGCTCTACCTGACAATGTATTATTCAGCTTGTAATTAAGGTTCTGGTATTCCAAATTCAAACATAAAGTTTGACAGTGTAAGCCAGAAAAAGTATTCTGCCTTTTTATTGCCTCAGCATGATTTTATTTGGCATATATATCTGCTGTTCACAGAGGAATTAAAACATTCATACCAACATGTTATCACTCGTCCGCAGAGCACTGGCTAGACAGCTTGGCCATGTGGCGAGAACATATTTGATGTAAGCTTATGGCCGCCACGCACGCAGTGGTTTAACAATTCAGATTTTGGATAATGTAACCCTGTGGGTTGTCTGGGGCCAGCAGAGGCGTTATATCATTAGGACAGACACTTGAAAGACTGTTTTATTGGACTAATAGGGTATCGTATGATTTAATATGGTATGTAGGACGGTGCAGTCTTCCTTTAACGTTATAGAGCCTATCTCTTATAGAATAACATCAGTGTTTCTACCATTAGGAAAAGAGGATGGATGCCACTCCTCCTGGCCATCTATCCTAAAATTCATGATTCATTTTACCAATCCTGAAATCTGCTTTAGGTATCAGTTTAACCTTTAAAACAAAAAAATGTGCTACCTATACAAGAAATAAGTGCAATGCCTTCTAGTTATTACTAATGCTTCAAATAATGTTCAGGGTGCCTTACTGGACCTAATTCTTGGAATCTGGAAACTTCATGCATCCAAAAATTATGAATCCATGTATCCAGCACATTCAAGAAGAACGATATCCATGCAAAAGATGAATGTTGATACTGTTACAGCTGTGTTCTGAATACTCCTGGTTTGAGCAAAGCAGTACTGAATTTTGTTCAGTGTTACTCAAAATACCACTCCTCTGAGTTCAAATGGAAACAGCAAAGCCTGAATTTTCTTTCTCAGAATGGAATAAAAATCCTTTGACACATCCCTGTCAAAAACACCTTACTATCAATATGCTACAGCACAAAACATAGAAAACTGTCTTTTCCTCCAGACTCACCAATACTGCTTGGCCCCACAGCGGAAATAATACATGTAGCACCCGATTTGTGGATTTTCTCCATAAGTCTTTTCCTTCTCCTTGGCAGTTGCAATATCAATCAGATCTCCAGCATACTCCACCACAAAGTCACCTTTGCAAAAATCTTTTGTGGCCACAACACCTCTTCCTTTGTTGTCGAACTTGCAAACCTAGTGCAAAAGAATGGACATTTTAATTTTATGCACACTGCTCTACAATGCAGCTGGTCTAAGAAAATCTACCACTGCAGTGGAACTTCCCAATTCCAAACAAGGTCGAAAAAGTTTTCAGGCAAATTTATAAAATCAAAATGCTTTCCCTATGGTTTCTTTTTTTAAAGTCCATTACATGGCGCAAAAAAAAAAATATTATACAAGTCGCCAAGTTTGTTACGGATACATAATTTTGCTCTTTAAAAACAGCTTAGTGAATCCTCCAATTCTAATAATTAAAACCTTTCCAGCCACAAAGTGTGGTTTAACTAATATATGATAATGTTTCTGACAAAGGTCTTATTTCCTCATATGAACCTCTAAATATCGAATATCTTCCCCCAACACAAAAGCCTGCAATACAAATCATGGCAGTACTCTCCCACAATCTTAACAATACTAAAAAATAACCCNCCCCCCCCCCCCCCCCCCCCAAAAAAAAATCATGTTTTTCTTGGAACTTGGTACAAAATCAAGCCCATACCAAGGAGTGCGAAATCTTGCAACTACCCAAATATAAATTTAGTCATAACATTATTTATATGCATATAATCTCAATAAAGTAAACATGACAAGAAAGTACAAACCTTTAAACCATCTTCACATCTGGACAAGATCTGTTGCTTTAATTGGTGTTGTTTTTCATTCTGGAATGATAAAAACTAGAATTACCATAATCTTTCTCCCTATCAGCACAACATTAAAATTTCCCTCCATCTACTCATGAAGTTCACAAGTACAGATCTATTGCGAATGCTTATTTGAAGAGTCTTAAAACACATTGCTAAATCTGCATATAATGCCATCTGCAGTTCATGAGAGCATATATTAAAATTCCTATGTTAGACACTTTTAACTCTTAATTTATGACATAATTTATAAATTCAGTGTCAATAAAATAAATATCAGATGCATCAGCAAGACAGCAATTTTTTTTTTCTTAGGTCACCAATGTTCTCTATCAGAAAACAGCCAATGTTCTCTATCAGAAAACAGCATGATCCCACTTCTTTCTCCCCTAATTTAGATGTTCCTCCATCTCCAAAGACACAGGAATGCATAAAACTTCCCTTCATGACATTACAATAAACTCATTCCTTATCGCTACTACAGATCTTCAGCAACACCAACACTGGAAATTTTAACTTAGATATTCTTACTAATCTTAATTCAACATGATGCCTTGCCTCAATTTCTGACTTTGTCTGTCGGCCACTGCGTCTCACAGGAAAAAAGTCAGTAATAGTGTTCTTCTGAACTGGTTCTGGAGCTTTTTTTCTGGAGGAACAAAATATGCATGTTGACTTCTATGTTGATTAAGCAAGATGAGATAAACATAGACCTTTCTTAATGAGCTAGGGTGATCACGTGATTCTCAAGCTATTTTTGGGGAGGAGATATTGGTAACTTCCGGTTTACCTTGTTTGAATATAATGGAAGAGAGAAATCTTCATCTGGCGATGAGACAGACATTTTCGGATATGGTTATATAGGGAAATTTCGCAACACAAATTCGGGGAAGAGAAATATTATCAAAGAATTGCTCTATTGCCATGCCCTATGTCCTGAAACACTCATAAATTGATTTTAATAAGTTTAGCTTCACTCGGTAAAAACTATCTGGCAAGAAATTCATTTGCACCATGTGGCTGCAATTCCTATGTTGCCAGTTTGCCCTGTTTCATATCAATTCACCTGAAACAGTTTTCTGGGGTCCCTACTCATATTGGCACTATACAGACACTTGAAAGCTTCATCGTAAGCAATATTGTGTAACGTAAGGTCATTGAATCGATCAGAGCTAGCCTCGCATCGCAAAGCACAACAGTTTCTAGCCATAGACCTTTCTCATGGAATATTCATGAGCAAGCACGACGTCGGATTCACTTCCGGTGACCAGTACACATGGCTAGAAACTGTTGTGCTTCGCGATGCGAGGCTAGCTCTGATCGATGCAATGACCTTACGTTACACAATATTGCTTACGATGAAGCTTTCAAGTGTCTGTAAAGTGTCAATATGAGTAGGGACCCCAGAAAACTGTTTCAAGTGAATTGATATGAAACAGGGCAAACTGGCAACATAGGAATTGCAACCACATGGTGCAAATGAATTTCTTGCCAGATAGTTTTTACCGAGTGGAGCTAAACTTATTAAAAATCAATTTATGAGTGTTTTAGGACATAGGGCATGGCAATAGAGCAATTCTTTGATAATATTTCTCTTCCCCGAACTTGTGTTGCGCAGTTTCACTATATAACCATATCCGAAAATGTCTGTCTCATCGCCAGATGAAGATTTCTCTCTTCCACTATATTGAAACAAAGGTAAACCGGAAGTTACCAATGTCTCCTCCCCAAAAATAGCTCGAGAATCACGTGATCACCGTAGCTCATTAAGAAAGGTCTATGTGTACTGGTCACCGGAAGTGAATCTGACACCGTGCCTGCTCATAAATATTCCATAAGAAAGGTCTATTCTTTGTGGCACTGATGATAAATGTCCAGGGTAGTAGAAAAATGGCATAATCGTTTTCCTGTCTCAAAAGCAAGAATTAATGGTGTAAAAATAGTAAAATTAAAAATGATTAAAACTACCTCAAAACTATCTCATCTTTGGATACCACAATAATACTTCAATAGATATTTTTGACACTGATAGCACAGAGAAAGATATGACTCAGAAAATGATAACCTGTCAAACAGAAACAGAAAATAACTAGAGCTGCCTCCCCCAATTCCAATATATCGTAATATCGTACTATTTTTTTTAGATAGAAAACCATATTTTCTTTGAGGAAGTCACTTGATAACTGTGATTCCTGTTAAATAATCTTTTCCACACTTACTTAATGACCTTAATTAAGAGGTAGCCAACAGCTGTATATACCCTGTTAGAAAACAAGGCATAAAGTTCCTGATTTACCCCTCATTCTTCAAGAGTAGGGCTGATAATTTACTGCATCTGTGGTGAAGACGTTTTAGTTCCAGGACGTGTGCAAGGTTGCAGTACTTAGAAATTCAATTATGTATTGTTTAATCATCATACTCACTTTCTGCGTCCAGGTTTTGGTCTAACAGACTCAGCATCTCCTGGTAAAATGACTGTTTTGGTACTGGACTGAGCACCTTTACGCAGTTTTGACCTCGGAAGAGATGGGGATGTGGTGACCACTACATCTGAAGATCCTGTGGTGATTATGTGAGAGGCTGCCCCTGCAGGGCTTTTAAAGTTTGCTGTGGGGATCTGTGCAGGATCTGAGGTAGAAATGACTCCCTGAGATTCAGCTGTCTTGCTGAGTGAGACAGATTCTAAACTTTTTCTTGGTGAGTTATCCGACGGCATGAGATCTGCAATGGAACTGCTTGAATTGCTTGACTGAATGTCACTTGCACTGGATGGATCAAAACTACCATGTGGAATTGAGTCTTTCTTATTAACATCATTATTTCCACATGAGACAGAGTTGGTTTGTAAGAAAACACTGGAGTCTTGGACAGAAGAATTAGAGGACATACTTGCTTTATTTAAATCATATAAATCTATATTCTCTCTTGAGCTGTGATCTTTTTCAGGCATTGTATCACCCGAAGGCTTTTCGCACTCATTGAAATTGTTCTGATTCTCAGTGTCTGTACTCTCATGGTCAGCAGTGTGTGCTGCATCCTCCTTCTTCATGACTGTTGTATCATCACTCTCCTTCACAGAGTCTTGCTTAAATTCAGTGCCAGGAGAGGATTCTGGAGTTAGGTAAACTGAATTTTCAGGCATCTTGGCTTGTTTAGCTTTGGCATTTCTGCTGGAGGCTGAAAAAGTACAAGGACAAGAAAAAAGTTAGAACAGTTTATTTTCATATAAGCACCTGACATCACACAAAGAAAATTTTAAACTGTCTTCAGAAATGAACATAGTTGAACACCTTTGTCAGTGCAAGAAAACCTGGCCATATCGGTTGATTACATCTGCTATTGCCTTGCTATATATGTTGCCAGCTGAATGTGCTGAAACGACACAGGTTCATTTATGGCTAGCTTTTCTCAAAGGGAATTGTCTGTTTGAGTTTAGGTCTTATGGCATGTCAGCATGATTACAGCACATTATTCCTTTTTGGTTGTAAGGATAATCTGCTGGGTAGAATTTTCCTATCAATTTTGGCCGGACAGTGGCCTTCAGGCTACTCTTCTAGGACACAGGATTTTTAATAGATGGTGGTTGCGGTGTACAGGTCGATCTCCGATACCAGAGGATTTTAATTATGAAACAAATGGGTTGGAAGGTATTTGAAGAGAGAAAACGGAGGAGGAAATACATGAACAGAGCTAGAAAGAGAGAAAGAGAAAGATACAACAAGAAGCAATGGAGGATTCTTAATTATCTCTAAAAGTGTACCCCTGGTTATAGGTCCTGAATTTGTAAAATAATCTGTGATCTTTGGTGAGACAGCATCCATATGATTTTGATTGCTTGGTGAGACATCCATCACCGGGTCATCTCAGCTGCAAAACAGAAAACAAACTCACTTGGCCTGAAAATAATTTACAAATATTTTTTGTTAACTTTCCCTTGTCAGCTCTGGACAATTCAGTGAGTTTCTTCTTGTCAATAGCTACATTTTCATGTCTGCAGTTGGTAACATTCCCAAGCAAAGCTATGTCAAAGAGCAGCCCAAAGTAATCTTTATTTCTTTTTTAAAATGGACACAACGAAAAAAATAGTTTCTGACCGTATAATGAAGGGCTCTAATATCGAGAGTCTTCTATGAATCGAGAAGTTAAATTAAAACAGTCTAGTCTTGTTAGTTCTGGTATTTTCTGAAAATTTTAGCAAACATCTGGTCTCCGCCAGTACCTACTTGGTTCTCGCAAGTTTTTTCATTAATATGATATGAATCACAGCAAGTTCTAAATAATAAAGGATGATGGTTCAGAATTTGTTCACTTTTACTAGTTTTACAAATGACCAACTATTGAACAATTCTGATCCCACAAAAAACAGGATTAGGGATCAAAATAATGCAAAATTTGCTGACAGCTGATCCCTCAGGCATCTCTCCAATTAACTGCCTTGGTGGCTTTCCCAATTTTAGGGCACTACTATGGGTCTTTACAGTTTCTGTACAATGAGTCCCTTGCAGCATTTTAAGGCAGGCTTCATTGTTTACCCTCATTAGGCCAAGATATAATTCCCATTTGATTTTCATACTTTGTGGCAGAGGTCAAGTCTAAACTATTAGTATTAATGTTTTGACATCTCCCCACACCCTTAAGCCCACAAAATATTCAGGATTTGTGCTAAATCTAGCATTTGGATCTCAAATTTTCAGTGGCAACAAAAGATGCCTGCATGGAGAGTGGTAACAGTTGCAATTTTTTTTCCTGTCTTTCAGTCCTTAAATTTGGTCTGGCATCTCTTATGAGTTCTGAAGACTGCTGTTTTACTATAATATCATTTATGATTGATTCATGGAAAATTTCCTTCAAAAACACTGAGCGGTGAGCCAACAACAGTCATCAGGCTACATGATAGGTCTGGATTTACATGTAACAGAAAACGGCACTGGCCTTAAAAGTCATCAAGATTCAAAGAACATGGTGGGTGAGGATGCTAGCTTTCAGGTGACAAATTTTCTTTTAAATGTAAGAACTTTGGCTATATGGAATGGAATTCAAAGCAAAGCAGTGTTTCTAACTGGATTTGGATGCTCTTTAAAGGAAAGCTGCATCATCCTACAGACCATATTAAATCATGATACCCTCTTATTCCAATAAAAGGGAGAATTTCCATATGTGGTACCTGGCGATAAGGAGTTACGCTCGCTTCAACTGATGCTCCTGTCTTGATGGGCGTTAGTGTTAGGGTTAAAGGTAGGGTNGATGTGTAGGGTTAGGGTTGTATTAGTACGTTATTTGGAATTAAGGTATTGACCATAGTTGTAGGAGTTACCACATATATGGAAATCCTTCCTAATAAAACAGATTTTCAAGATTCTGTCAACATGATAATGCCTCTGCCTAACCCAGACAACTCACAGAGTTACATTATAAAATAAATGCAAAGTCCAAATTCTTACATTCACTGCACGCGTGGCAGCCATCAGTTTGGGAGGAATTCCTTACGTATGCCAGAAAGATTTCTTCCGCATGGAACACATCGAACCAACAACATACCCTAACCCTAATCCTACTCTAACCCTGATTCCTTCCATAAGGTTACGTCAGATATGTTCTAGCCATATGGCCAGGCTGTCTAGCCAATGCTCTGCAGACAGGTGATAACATGTCGGTATACGAAATATGAATATTTCTATTCCACTGTAAGTTAGTGTAAGCAGCAACTGTGTCAAATAAAATCACGTTGAGGGAATTACCCAGATAACTTTACCTGGCTTACACAGTCTAACTATACTTTTGAATCTGGATGACTAAAACCTCATTTGAAAGCTGACATTGTGTTTTGTCAGATAGAGGTGTCTGTTGGAACTTCTGTGATGTCATCATTTTTTCCACAAGTTGCTGCTGTTCGGGGAAGGAGAATCAGACCCAAGGGTCACTCAGCTGTTTTTATTAAGCCATATTACACATGTGTGTGATATCAGATCAATGCTCTTTCTTTGCTAAATCGGCTCAGTGGGCAACACAGGTAGATCTAATTTTCAGAAAGAAGAAGTACTAGAAAACAGAAAATGATGGCTATGTCGAATGACAGCATCGCAACGATAATGATACAATTCATTTAGTCAAAGACAGGTCAAGGACTAGTCTATATCAATATTTCGACTAAATCGGTGCTGTTGTTAGAGAAAGCCAAAATGATTCTGTGCGAGTCCATATTTAAGCTGAATTGAGCATTTTCAGTTATCTACTAATTTTGTATTGTCAAAAATTTTCTCCTGTGAATTGTTGGAGTCACAATATTCGACCACCCAAAGCTACTGCTATCATTATCAATCATCAACATTTTATTTACTGTTCCCAGACATGAGATAATCGGCTTTCTCTTACAACGGCACCGATTCAGTCGAAATATCGATACAGTCCATGAACTGTATATTGGCATTGCGGTGCTGTCCTTCGAGATAGCCAGATAATCATGACAATGGTTGTGGAATTGATCTAGACTAGTCTAGTCTAGTCTACAGTACACAGCATAACAGAAAATCAGTCAAAAACAAAATCGGCCCAAAAATCAAACCCTAAATTAGCTTAGGGTCAAACTCTCCTATCCCATTCATCATTTCATGATTGAATTATGATTCACATTCCCATTAATCACATTCAAGCCAACGCCATCAGGATGCAGACAGGGCCCTCCAATTTTTAATTTCATATTGTCTCTTTACTCTAGACTTATGCCTGGTGAAGCCTAACGCAATAGCAAAATCGAAAGCCGTAGCAAAGTAAGGGTAAACAGCTGGTTCTCTTACTTACGTCGTATCTGGCTTTTCCTTTTGATTGTTATTATCACGTCAACATCTGAAATCTTGGTACATTGGCGAAATCGACTACTGAAGTCATATCGCGTGGGTAAAGTTTGTTTTTTGTACAATGAATGGTAAACTCGTATTCACCGTGTTATGCATTAGAACCCATTTCATAACTGATAGAGCCTCATGCAGATCAGAAAAAAAATGTTACCTGTTTTTTTCTATCTATAGACAGTAATACAATTATCCTACTCACTGCATGTGGTGAGTTAAAATCGTCCGCCACAACAAAACAACGTCCGTGGGCAAAGGAGATTTGAAATGCACATTATAAAAAACATGAATGCGGGCAGAAGTAAGCAGAACAATAAAATATTATTATCATAACAGTGTCTCATGTAACTGCCTGTGGTTATATGTCATAATTCTAAAATGCGCCCTATAATTTAACTCTTGCCACTCATCAGAGTTGCAAAAAATAACAATAAATTGACAGTGCAACAAAATATCTCTAGATTATTGTTTCTGCCAGATTGGCTTGAGTTACTTGATATCGCTTGTTAAATAACATGCAGCGTGTTCTGAACGCGACATGTGAAGTTTATTATTTCCAGACAGTCCAATAAAATAATTGCTTAATTATATGTTAAATGTGCAAAAACTTCATTCCAACGAGAAATTTGAATATTAGAACCAAAGAATCCAAATTTAGCATTTGAACAGAAAATCTGGCATTTGTTGTTCAATAACCCCGTTGACTCATGGGTAAATATAGGCAATGGCCGTCAGATCCCGAGACGGGTGTGTAACTACACGTCTCTACTAAAATGGATACAGAAGCAAAGGTAACGAAGAATTTAGCATAATGGTACTAACAGATGTTATCCTTGAATATCACCATTAAGTTTTGATAGACATTATTCCTTGAAATTCGAGAGGGAGACTGGAATTATTAAATTACGCACCATCGAATCCAACGTGGTGTATGTTGACAAAAATCATGACAATGACCTGATACAAACGCAGTGACCCCGGAGCCTGTGGCGGACTCCTTTCAGTTTTGTTAAAGATTCCAAATCTAGTTGTGCTTTGCCCAATCATAGCTTCATTATGTTCATAACCTTAACACGGTATTCACACAGTATTTTATTACACAGTCCTTTTTTTTTTTTTAATAAAAGAAGGAACTGATTTAAATTAAAACTGAAATGAAGACAATCTTCTTGTCATTGTCTCCTAGTCTACAGTCCTAGACCTCTAGTCTAGTCTAGTGTAAGTTTAAGTAAAGGCATGGCATGGACATTGAGACTATGGTAAATGATCCAGAAGTAGAATCAAAATGGGCATGGAGATAACTTCTAAGTGGTTTTTTTTTTTTTTGTTTTCATTGAGTTTGAGTGATAAAAATTTGGGGAGGATTTCTATAGTCTATGATAGTCTGTGTGGTAACTGGCGATATATCGAAAAATATCTTATCAATCGATCAAATAATTACTGTCAGGTTCCTAAACCATTTGCAAGTACTACTATTTATCACGAAAAAGAACATGTTTTTGCTTCTGTAGCGTAAATACTGCTTATTTAACTTACGAACCGAGGTTTTCTTGACGCCTAGCAGACATTTTTTTGATAGTCGGGTCAACTTGGGAAATCCAAAAATTATTCCGGAAATTTAAACCAAAATAATATGTCACAAACGTGCTGTTCCGATTGTCATGGGCCCGATCTAAGCAGTGTCATTTTCCGAGTGTATACAAAAGGCTTCACTGCTTTGTGGTACCTGTCCTGTATTACTTTTCGATGGCCTTTTTCACATTCACCACAGAAACGCTTACAATGTTTTTTTCTATTTAAAGTGACTTCACTTGATTCATGCAGTTGTCTCAAAAATAGCAAGGACGCGACCTTGGGAGCGTCCGTTTTCGGGGGGGGGCAGTANGGGGGGGGGGGGGTAGCAGGAAAGCCCCCCGGCACTAGTGACTATTATGGATTCATTCTTGCTTCGATTGATGCCCCTGTCTCGATGGGCATTAGGATTAGCATTAAGGTTAGGGTTAGGGGGTATGGTTGGGGGAAGGGTTAGGGGCAGGGTTTGGTTTGTAGTAGGTTACAGGTATGTATCTCATTCGGAATTCCTTTTAAGACAAGTAATAGGAATTGATATATGGTATTACTATTAGTATTAGACATGGTTAATGCTTGAACTGAAAGGCCCGTCTAGCCTACAACTTTTATTTGAAGTTTATATTGTTTCGACTACATTTAAATTCCGATTTTAATTTTAACTAGTTGTATATCACGTGATTATAGAGGTCAGCCATAACACATTGGAGGCTTGGAGGCTTTTGTGAAACAGTCCATTTTCTTCAATTTTTGGGCCTAAAATGTAACCTAAAACATGTATAATAAAGATCAACACGCTCTGTTGCCATATTTACAACTGATTTGATGTTTAAGACTAAGTAGTAAGAAGAGCAGCGATCTTAACTTTTCATATATACATCCATTAACGCTAGATTGTAACTGGCCTTCATGGCCTTGTGCGATGCTTGCTGGTCTTACAATCTGTGAACCTGCTTACTGACTCGAGTTCAAGCGTCTCCAACCTGAAGTTTTTCTTTTTTATCTTCTTTTTATGATGTTCATTGTATAATGGATGTTTATTCTGTTTAAATCACTGTAGTATGTATTGACTTACAGACTAGCTATCGGCTAAACCGAGACTGCAAGATCTGATATAGGTGCTTTTCTTACTTTCTTTGTGTATCACCCACAAAAAACCATGCCCCTCTTTTTTTTATACCATCCCCATCAAAATAATCCCTCTTTTCTATGTTCATTGGTACGGGTCAGGAGCTTGTTGTAGGAGTTACCACATATGGAAATCCTTCCAAAATTTGGATTATACAGAATACAGATCTGAAATGAACCTTATTTTTATACTATTACTATTGGACTGGTAGTGTCAGCATTAATCTAGTATTTGTATGCATAAAGGGTGTGTGGGAAGTTGGAGTAGGTTTATGAAGTAGTTATCATATTTATAAACATAAACCGGTAAACAGCCCACACTCACACAATACAATTTGGAATCAGTCACACATACACACAACAAACTAGTCTAGTGAGGTTGGAAGTAAACAGGATTGAACCTGGGTCATCATCATGGTAATCTGCTGAAACTTTCAGATACTCCATGGGCACAAACAAATGAAACAAGTTTAATCAAGACTTTCTATAGTGAGGAAATGGGGAAATTGACTACTTTTTACTGTTACAGTTGATGGGAAAATAGCAAGTGGGACCAGTCTCTATTGTCTTCAAGACCTAAACAACAAAAACTAAGCCATAGGCTTTTCGGGAAGAATTCCGAATGAGACTCACACCTTTTGCTCCTGTCTTGACAGACATTAGGGTTAGAGGTAGTTTTTTTTTATTGCAAATTTAAGCATAAACTCTGGTGAGGGGTGTGAGTCTCCTGTGGAATTCCTTTTCCAGGTTCGATATCCACTCACTGACTCAGTCACCATTGGCTGTGAGGTGCATTTGGAAATCCTTCCAACTTTTCATTTATTTAAATTCCTAATCCTAAATCTACTGTCCTTGGGCTGGCTTGGGGCCCTATCTCTAATGTCTATTGAGACAAGAATATCAAGGCATGGACATTTATCCTAATGCCCATCAAACACAGTTAGTATCAGTCAAAGTGGGGGCCCTGACCTTTATGCCCATCGAGACAGAATATTTTCTTTCTTTGAATACTGCTGCTATTTTGGTCAGCTGTGAAACTTTTCTTGCATATATATTATATATATTTATGTATTATATTTAAATTTTATATGTTTATTTTTATATTATAATAATTGTATTAATTTTTAACATATTATGAATTAAAAAGTGTCAGCAGGGAATATATCATGTTGAACTTGAAGCTGCATATTTTGCATTACAAGATATCTTGGAATATTTTCATAATCTACGCACTCCTTACTTCCTTCCTAATCTTATGTTTTGTTTCATGTTTAGTCAACAGAATCTTTTCCTGACCTGATATCAGCAGCACTCCATGGGGCAGGAATATCTGGTGATGATTTGGCCTTTGACTTCAATGACCTAGATGATGGTACAGCTGATTCAGCTGAGAATGGGGTTTCATATGTTTTGGAGGTAAAGAACTAATGAGTTAGGTCTACGCATTGCAGCAAGTAATTCAGAATGATTTCAGTGTGCACCTCTATTCTTTACCAGGTTGTGTAAAGATTTTACTTCAAAACTCTCAGCAGAGCAGTGTGCATTAGAACCTCTGTATTATCCATTACACCACTTAAGGTTCATAATATTAGCTTAAGTGATCCAGTGTAACTGTAAGGTATTATAAGTGTCCTTTTATGAATTACCCTGAGTAGTTTGCATTGTGACAGGAAGTGCTCTTTTTTTAATTATTCATTTTCCTTTATTCGCTGGACTGCGATTCAACATTTGTAGCATTTTCTAGGGAATTAAATGTTTGGGAGCCAGTCATTTTATGTGTTAGATTACAGCCAGAGGGAAATTAATACTTAATTTCTATCCAAATCTAGAGTGAATGAATTGATTTTGCTCCAAGTGGAATACATGTTGAATTTGTTAAAGGATCAGTGTTGAAATGATATCTAAATGTTGGGTTATGGTAATTTTTCAGAACCATTCTCAAGGAGTGACAATGACTGTGCCGCAGGTTTTACCACAAACCACAGTCCAGCTGACAGCTCACAACACAAGCTCAGCAAATGTTATGCGGCAGCTGGCTAGTCAGGCACAGCAGCAAATTCGTCCATCTGTACAAACTGTTCAGCCCATGACAGTCATCAACCCTCCACACATACGCCAGCAGCACACTGTTGTTTCAAATTTAGTGTCAGTGCCTGGGGTGATGAGAGCAGTCCCCCAGGCAATTCGTGTTCAGGCTGTGCCCCAGCCGATAGCCCCACAGGGAGTGCAGTCATTCCGCGTCATACGGACACCTACCAGTATCATTCGTTCACAAACTCCACAAAGTATTCAGCCTGTCGTGTCACACCAGAAGATGCGCAGCCAACCTATACCAAGGCATCTGGTTCAGGCATCCACCCCTCAGGTGACTACTGTGATGTGTGTTTTTAATTTTGAGGCATATGTGTACTAAGTTTTCCTTTTTTGTGAAGATCTAATCTTTGTGAAAAGTCTGAAATACCTTTTACAGGGATGCCATTCTTCTGAGAATTCTCAGAAATCAGAGAATATTGGCGGCTCTGAGAATGCCATCCGAGGTCTATCCGAAAAAGTAAATGCCGGTTCTTGAGATTCGAAATTTGATTAGAAGTTTTGGTACAGGCGCGTACAGATAGATCAGCATTGATACAGACATTTGAGTACCGCTGGTGTATGGCTAGACAGATTAGAATAAATAAAACGTCACTTCTGGCCTTAGTAAATGACACGCAGTCACTGAATTCCGAACTGTCTTGAAAGCAGTTATTTGGTTTTAAAAACTCATGTAAAGAACGGAAACCTTACGAGACACACAAATTCGGCGTTACGTTTTCCAGTGCACGCTCTCTTTGGCATCACTAGAACTGTCTACTTGTCCGTCGCTGTTGCTCATCTTCCTTGGGCGGTGTGTGGGTTAGGCTGGTCGACTTTGCAGAACACGTAGATCTACGTTGATTCGCAGAGGTAGTCTGAATCATGATTGAAAGCAAGAGATCTAAGCAGCAAAATCTGTTAAGGACATCCTAGTAGTATCTAGGGATGTTCCAAAATACGCTTTCTTTTACCAGATCACAACCCAGGTACTAGGAGAACAAGGTTTTGAATAGCAATGCAAATAGCTCGCGCGGCGGCTAGACAATTTTCGTCCGATTCGCAGGCTTGTAGGCGGGCCGTTTTTCGGCGGGACTCTCGGAGGGGTTCCCTTTTTCTAAATTCGGCTACCGCGTCATTTTTGCACCGATTGAAATGAAATTTGGTGTCCAATAAGAAAAAAGGCTGCTCTTTACTGCGAGCTTTGAAGCAGTTCGAAGGGATGTGTGAAAGCCGAGTAATCTCATTGTGAACTTTGTGTATTCGTGCATGGAAAACTATACGGAGGAGAAACCTGCTTCAAACATCGGCTCGTAGATAAACATTTCTTCTCTTTTATTTGTAAGTTTCATTGCATTCAGTTTTGTATTCAGCACGTAGTAAATTTTTTTGTGCTACCACCCCCTGTCGGATTACGGCAGTTCAGGCAACTCGGCAGCATGGGAATTGACCCCGCTGGTGAACTTAGCTGTAACCGTGCACTAAGGTCGCACGTGATCGCAGGCTTTATTTTCATTGGCTGAGTAAAAGTATGGCGCTGTGGGTTATTCTATTATTGTTTGTGCCTTCTTTCTGCGAGCGGGGAAGGTAGGTTTGATACTAAAAACATTTAATTATTTCCAGTCTTTAAGAATGTGGAAATTAATTGACAAAGCCCATTTTATAAGTATACTGTATTTTTCCATGAATTAAAGACGGCATTTAAGTTCAGTTGAGAGATATAAACATTCTCCCGCGAACTTTGTTGTTTACACAGCATGCCGAGTTCCCTTTAATATAGACTAGTCCAAGGTCTATCGTAGCACTGTTATTGTTGTGGATTCATAGGTACATGTAATCGCTAGAGTTTTATTATTTGTTGTCAGCTTTGCGGAACTGGGCAAAGGCTTGGGGGTGTGCAAATGGCCAAACGGCCAGGACATTCAAACTGTTCAACGGCGATGCATCCTGGCGGTCAGATCATGGCTTGTTGCAAACGCAGCAGATATTCAGAAAAAAATGTATTCAAAATAATTGCATGTAGGCCTAACACTTTTAAGGTGCGCTATTCTGTACTATCTTCTAATTGTTTTAAATGCAGAGTGGTTACCTGAAGTTTGTGCAAAAGGTGTTCTTTTGCTTGTACTTAGTACAATATTGTTGGTATTCATTTTGAAACTGTTAGGGCACTATGTTCTGTCATAACTTTATCTCATAAATTTGATAGTTTCTAAGCAATCTGTCCGCTTGACATATCATTACTTTGAATTATTGTATTAATCATAAATTTGGTACAATTTATAAACTGTATGTCCAGATAAAGCCCTGTAGGTTCCAAATTTCATATGGAAATACCCAGTGAAACCAAAAAATTCTACTGGATAAATTCATCATTTTTTTTATGCTAATATATGCAAATTTATGCAAATTATCCACAAACAGTGCTGGACTTCATCAATATGGTACATTTTCTGAAGTACACTGTCAAAAAACACATAACACTGCCAAGTTTCATGTGCAAGTATCAATATTTACTCGGTCTATTCCACCTTTTACTGGCGATTGTTGTCGTTTTCAATGCTAATTTATGCAAATTTATGCTTATAACTCATAAAGAATTAAATATATCACAAATCTGATGCCACCACTGAATTCTGTGTCACTTTTTCCATAAGAATGGAAAGTTTGGATGCAAAAGCCTGGGTTTTAATTAAATCATGGTACATTTGTTGTAAATTATTAGATTTTCTGCGGACACTTCTTCCAGTTTTATTTGCTCTTTGTCTTTGTTAACGAATTGGTATCATTTTAGGGACCTTTAAACTGCCATAACTTTTTTATTTTTCAATGGATTTTGAAAATTTAAAAAGCTTTTTTCATGGCTCAACTAGCTGTATTAGAATAATGTGATTAAATTTCTATCTAGGGCATTTCAATTTTCTCATTTGCATTGCTAGTTTTGAAGCAGCCTGCCCTAGCCTTTGTATTTAGAATCAGTTATTGACATTGACAAAGAACATGCCTGAATGACTAGTCAGAAGAATCAAACTATGAATCTTCACTTTTTTAAAGAGATAGCTTTATTTCTTTATTGTTTAAGGTAGCTTCATTTAGAGATCAAACAAGATTTGGCTCTTTGAAAGTAGAAGTTACAGATTAAAGTTAAAGACACATTAAATCTCATAGAGTGTGGCATTCATTGTTTTCACAGTGCAGAAGTAATGATTGTTATTTCTCAGATTGCACTTGAGAATGACAGCTACTTTACCCTTCAGATTTTTCTGTCAGTGTCAGCATGGTTTGTTCACATGATGGCCTCAGGTTTCTTTGAAGAATATATTTATCAAGATTTAGTACTGGCCTTGGAAATTGCTGATCTGGAATGTCTATTAAAGATGCACAGAGCTGTCCTTGTCTTTTATACTGTAGGATGTTTAATATTTGTTAAAGCAAAAACATTCTGGTGTCTTCAGAATTATGTAGCACTTCTTATCTTCAGTTAATTTTTATAATTAGCTGCTGATATGTTACCTATTGAAAGTGTTGTTCAGAATGTTACTTGTTGAAATAATTATGTAATGAATGCATTGTCATGTGGCAGTTGAATGTCAGAGGATTGGTTTGTTCGTTTGTATGTGTTTCTGTGTATTGTGCAGAGGAGAAGTTGGAATATGTCAGCCTTTGATCGGAATTCTGCTTTCAGACTGTGATTGTTTAACCAGCAGAGAGACTATCATTTGCATGTCTTCATTCTTTGTCGCTTATATGTTTATGCAGGTCTTAAGTACATCATTGCTCACAAATGGTTCATCTGCTGTGCCAGTAATGTCATACAACCTTGATGCAAGAACAACAAAAAACATGATCCGCATTCCTGCCACATCATTAGGGGGCAATGGCCTCCAACAAGCACAGGTAAATTTATTTTGTTTTTAAGTAATTTTGCCATCACATATTAAAATTGTTCTTTTTTTTTATTTAGGAAGCAGTGTTTCTCTAGACTGCAATCATGTGATTCCCACCTTAAATTTCAAAATTCACTGAATGCACACTTTTTTTCACCCCCTTATTTCATGAATAGTAACTTGAAAGAATTTAAGAAAAATCTAAAATCTGCCTCAGAATTTACAAATCCTTTGCCCAAATTTATGACAAAGGGGAATTTCATCCCCAACCTACATGTCCTGCAGAAAACACTGAGAAAGTAATCTTAATCTCAGAGGTTCATTGCTTATTGTAGGTCATTAATGGCAGCCTATGGTTATGCTAAGTGTATGACAAATTTTTTTTTTTTCTTAAAGCCAATTTCAAGTGCCATTTCTCTATTCTTTTTCCAACAACTCTTGTATCATGTTTGCAGCAGCTATTCCTCCAGTCAGCTAATGGAAGTGGGCAGGGACCATCACAGGTTGTGAAAGTGACAGCAAGAGGTGGCAAGACTGTCACAACAGAAGACATTACCAAAATCGTCAATTCTTTGCCCCATTTGAAAAGTGGATCTCGCATTATCGTCAACACAACACCTAGTTCTTCAGGGGATACAAAGGTATAACTGAAACAGTTTTTGTCACACTTTTGATTACATGTGATTTTCATGTCCTTTTATTTTTTCTTTCCCAGTCTAAACATATGTGAATGTATTTGGGTTTTGCATAGAATGGTCATGTCAGATAAGGATTTATCATTCACAGTCATTCAGAAAAACATAGCCTTAGTGCATATTAAGGCTGTCATTGTAACTTACAGGTGTGTTTGTGTCATTGAGGGCTTAGATACTGATACAAACACTGTTTCTTGCAGGCTACTATTCAGGTTGTGTCTAAGCCTGTGACCCCACCTCCATCTGAGACCCCAGTTCTGCCAACTGAAGTGGTTGTCAACACTTCCAACTCTCTAATGAATTACAACTCCATCATTAGCACCTTAAAGACAACAGCTCAGGATCTGCATACCCAGGCTGCTCCAGTCACCACCACTGGGGCAGTAAAGATCTCCCGTCTGCCATTCAATCCAACCCAAAGAAGTTCTAGTGTCACACTGGGTCAAATGGGCACACTGTCTACTTTCCAGACTCCATTTAGCAACATTCCTACAGTGGCAGAAATGGTAAATATGACATAGGTGTCCCTATATGCCATTATTTATACATTATTACTGCAGGTTGTCAAATTCTGTGAAAATTTATCATAATAACAGTGAGTACTAATTAAATGGGCACTCACTGTCATAACTGTAAGTAACTGTATATTATGTATATTATAATTTAATTTTTATTAGTTTAAAGCTTAATAACGGAAAAAAATTAAAACTTATATTTTAGTAGAATGCACAGCTAATTGATTTTAAATATGTTTTTGCTTCTAGTGCACAGTGCATAATGCAAAACAAGTAGATCTATCTATCTAGCATAGGAACTAAACATTACCAACTCAAACGCTGACAAAAAGCCACTGAAAATGCAGTTGGATGTAACACGGTTTTAAGCCATATTTTATTTCTACATAAAAGGATAGTAATTCAACGGCAGAAGCACTGTCATGCTTCTGAGCAGCTGTATAGTAAAACTTTCTCAGCGGTATCGCTGTTAATGTTGGATGAGAAGTATGCGCTGCATAATGTAGATTGATAAAATCCACACTTTATAATTGTGTGGATGTAAGTTTTGTTGTAACATTTCTAATCATGTAATTTTGTATATTAGCCTCAGCCAAGCTTAAGTATGGGTCACCTAAGAACAGCAGCATCAAGCAAAGACCTGGCAAGAGGCTGGAATGATCACACCCCACTGCGGCGAGTTAGCAGTGCACAGGTGTGTAGCTCACTGAGTGTAACATGTTTGGATTAAATTGCCCAGCCTCAGAGCAATGCCACACTGAAGTCAAGTCTTTTCGTTAGAGATGTACATTAGCTTGAATGTAATGGTAGATAAACTGATTTTGTTATCTTTAGATATTACTATGCTTTCTTTGAAATGATGTAGAGGATATAGGACAGCTGTGTTTTGCAGTGACCAATTCAGTGCAATTGGAATCAGTTACACTAAAAAGCTAAAGATGTTGACAAATACATTGTCAGTAGCATTTTTTAAAAACATTAGCAGATGTGCAATCAATTTTGAATTTATCCTTTACTTCCATTTTACATAATTGCATTAGGCAGAAAAAATTATTTGATTAAGTGCTTGCAAGTGTCCATAGGTGAGCTGTGAAACAAGAGGAAAATTGTTAAACAAACTTAGCAGAGATGTAATGTAGTTGTTGTATGTTTATCTGCAGAGTCTGCCTCGAACTCTTAGCCAGATCCCTCCGGATGAGGAGGAAATAGAGGAGGAGGTAGAGGAACTTGGGCATGCTGAAACATATGCAGAGTATAGGCCAAGCAAATGTAAGTACTTACACTTACAAGTTTTCATCTTCAAAAGTGTAAAATGTGAACATTACACCGTGATTTTGGCCTGTAGTTTTCATTCCTTTGGGTCAGGACAGTTCTTTTGTAAACTCAGAATTATTTAATAGTAGAAAGACTCGTAAAGAAATAATGCTTGTTTTTGTTGTTTTTTGTTTTTTTTTGTGGTTAAAAAGTCTGATTGTCTTTAGTTGGTTGAAATAATATGTGACTTTGTGAAACTGACATCTTTTTACATGTTTGTGAACCAAGACTGTGACAAATGGGTGTAGGAGAATAGAAGATAGAAGTAAAATATTATGGATGATGCAGCTCATTTCATGACACTGTTGAGATGATCAGCATTTACATAATTTGCCTAATGTTGAGAATCTGTTAAAGACATATAAGAATATTAGTATGAATGGGAGAGTTTAGATCCCATTGTTAAGTCTCCTTGAGTAATGTACTACATCATTAGTCATACGCTGTCACTGAGACTGTTATTATGATTACCTGACTTCATCATACAAATTTTGCAGTGAATTTTGGAAAGAAACACCCCGACCCAGTTGTAGAGACAAGCTCTTTGTCCAGTGTGGAGCCACCAGATGTTAAATACCAACTTCGGATTCTGGATGAGGCTGTGGATGAAGATGGGCGGTTGTCAGCCCTACAGCTTGAATCCATCACTTATGCCTGCCAGCGACACAACACAATCTTACCAAATGGCCAGAGAGCAGGTTACCTTATTGGTGAGCGTCTAATTCTAATTTGCGAATATTTTTACGCACATATACACTCAGCAAAAAAACAGGAAGAAAGTGGCTCAGCAGACCTTGGTGATCTTATGTGGTCACTTCCACATTATCAGGGATGACAGAATACTATAAAGTTTCGGAAAGACGAAAATCAGATCTGAAAAATGGGGCATTTGACTTGAACAAGAAAACAAAATAGAATTAATGACAAAGCAACTTCCATATTGAACAAAGACTCATATGTTAATATTGGTTTCTGTTGTTGTTGGCTGCTGCTTTCCTTGTATTATGTTTTAAAAAGAAGAATGTGGAATGTTAAGAGGCCTGTCAAAGAGGCAGACATCTGAAACAGTAGAAAGGATTGTGATTATGAACTTCTGGTCATGCAGATTGTATTGTTCAGGAGCTTTAGTGGTGACTATATGTTTTAAGCCTGTAAATAAAGCCAGTAATGTGAGCTGTGAAGCAACAGTGTGTTTAAATTTTATCTGTATTCTACTTAACTTTTATCACTCATAATGACATAAGAAGAAGTATTCTGGTGTGTTTAAAGTGTGGTTAAGTGGAAAGTAGAGTAAAGCAGATTGTGATGAAGTTGAGTTAACTATGTCAGTTGTTAAGATCTAATGGGGGCTCTTTCAAACAACAGTTTATTTTTGAGCATACAGAGGATTCATAGAAACTGATTTTGCAAGCAGAGACTCTCTGGTGAATTATTGTTAAAATGTGTAGGTTCTTGTTTTTTCATGCACATTCTAGTGGTAATAATTCTCTACAGGTGATGGAGCTGGTGTTGGGAAGGGTAGGACTATTGCTGGCATCATCTTTGAAAATTATTTACATCGGAGGAAAAGAGCATTATGGTAAGTGTGACCAAGTTTTGCAACATGAAATATTTCTAAGAGGAGGTTCTTATAGACCAATTTTAATGTTTGAGTTTTAATACATAAGTTAACTCTAGCCATGTGCAAGTGTAGCTGAATTTAATATTTGAATATCAAGGATATTTTTCATGTGACCATACAGACAACCCTGTGTGTATGCAGGAGATTCACATTATTATAAATCCTCAGATTTAATTTATTGCTTTCTGTTTGACATGGCATCTTTGTGCTAGAAAACCTATAGTCTTATGAAAACACATACATTATATTAGATTTACATTGCACTGAGAATACTATCTTTATTTCATAGGTTGAGTGTCTCTAATGACTTGCGGGTTGATGCGGAGAGAGACTTGCGTGATATTGGGGCCAACCACATTGATGTGTATCCTCTCAACAAGGTTTGTGGATTTATTGGTCTCAGATATCACACCAGTTTACAGACATAGACATTTTAAAATAGCTCAGTTGATTGAAGAGAGGATCAGCTGTTTGCATACATGGAGGCACTTTGTAAAGAAATGGCATTGTCATTCCTATGGCTTTATTTAGTGTCCCCCAAGATATAAATTCACATTAGAGTCTGATGGCTGAATACAGAAATATTTACACCATATCNTTTTTAGATATGGAAACTTTCAGATTTAAAAATGTTGGACGTGAAGTATGACAGACTAACTTCTTCTTTTAATATTATTTGTATCCACACAACAAATAAACTACATAGAATAGAGTAATGTCTTGCCATCTTTGATGTTATTTTATTTGTTATATGCTGTTGCCATGCCCACAAATGGAGAAACCTGCTGTTTTTGTATGTCATCAATCACATCCAACACGTTTGCATTTTGTTCACATTATTTCAAATAAATGACTTTCTATTAAAGATCTTGCTCTGGGACTTCTTTTTTCTATAAATTAATATCATGGGTGAATGTGTAAGTGTAGTTTTAACATTGTTTTTACAAATTTAAAAATGTGCTCTCTTGTCACATTTTGGTTTCCACCTTTTGAGAATGGCTCATATATCAATAATTCCAGGAATAAGGATTGAGCATCATTTCCATGTATCATTATTCACATGATTACTGTCACATTTCAAAAAAAATGTTCCAGTGAACTTCAAAAAATCAGGCATCAGATATACCATTTAACTTCAAAAGTATGCAAAGGTGCAAATTTT
>JAWQUT010000180.1:684125-746984 GCA_033807755.1 Ellobium chinense | reverse complement strand
GTGTCGTGGACAGATATGGGATGCTGTCCCTGGACTTTTGGCCAGGATTTCAATAAATTCAACTCGTGAAAGTTTTACCCAGGTGGATGCTGATTCTCGTCTAGTGCCAATTGCTCATCCGCACAGCACCACCAGTCTTGTTTGATTGTCAGTATGGAGGAAACCTGTTCATTCTCATTGGAAATTTATAAGAAAAATATGAAGGGGGAGAATGAGACCTGATGCTAGCACTGTGTACGGAGAAAGAGAATACATTCAAGAGTTTTTAGCAGATAAGACCTTTTTATCTTTTCTCCTTTCTAGTTCAAATACTATTCCAAGCTCTCAAGCAAAGAAAACAACAGCTGCAAGAAGGGTGTGATATTTGCAACATACTCATCTCTCATTGGTGAAAGCCAGGCAGATGGCAAGTACAATACCCGCCTAAAACAGTTGCTCAAGTGGCTTGGTCATGACTTTGAGGGAGTTGTATCCTTTGATCATAACAGCTTTATTGTCCTATCGTAGCTTTATAGTGGCAAACAGACATTAGTGCATAATGCACTTAAATTGTATAGATGTTGCTGGTGCCAGCTCATTGCTGTGACTAAGTATTGTGCATGGTTCCATAGAAGAGAGGAGGAAACACCAGTTGCTGCTCCATCAGGTTTTTTTATTCAGACCTAAGCAATGCCAGCTAATGTCCACCAGTTAAACCTGTTAAATTCATCTTAGTCTCATAGAGCTTCTATTATCCCACAGTTTTGAGTGTTAGTGTCAGTAAATATTTCTAATAGATTTAAGAGCTTTATGTTTTAGTCTTTAACCTGTGCCTCAGATTGTGTTTGATGAGTGCCACAAGGCAAAGAATCTTTGTCCTACCGGTTCCAGTAAACCCACTAAGACGGGGCAGACTGTGTTGGAGCTACAGAATCGTTTACCCAAAGCAAGAGTCATCTATGCCTCTGCTACTGGAGCTTCTGAGCCAAGGAATATGGCCTACATGACTCGTTTGGGTCTCTGGGGAGAGGGAACTCCATTTAGGGAGTTCAACGAATTTATTCAGGCTGTGGAGAGGAGGTGAGTGCTTCTGCCTAAATGATAATGAGCAAAGATTTTTTTTAGGTGCACAATATTAACTCTTTAAACACAAGTGTCTAAGTTTTTTACATGGTGGTGGCAACGCAGGAAATGCTAATGTAAGATTTATTAGCATGTTGGTGGCAACCCAAGAACTGCCAGCATTGAACTTGTATGCTGTCTTATGGTGAAGAGAGCGGCAAACTTCAAAGTGTAGCAATAAACTGGCCGTTACTGAATCACATGGTTAGGGTGTTGCCGAGACCACAGAGGCCTGACACTACTAAGATTAATATTAAAAAGATGTAATTTTACATCTTTTAGGATGCTTGATCTACATATATCTAGTAAGCAGTGGCAATATTGGGCTTGAATTTCTTCAGTTTTGCTTTGTCGTCATTTTCCTTACTGTAAAGAGAATAATTATAGACATCACAATTGATGATCCTAACAGCACAAATAAGTGCAGTTTCAAGCAAACAAAAGGAAATGAAAAAAAATGATTATTTACATTTCGCAGAGGTGTAGGCGGCATGGAGTTGGTGGCCATGGATGCCAAACTGAGAGGAATGTACATTGCAAGGCAGCTTAGTTTTCAGGGAGTCACATTCCGCATTGATGAAATCCCACTGGAAAAGGACTTCACTAAAGTCTACAACCTGGCTGTAGAAATGGTGAGTTTTTACATTTCTTTCTTACTGTTGTTAAGAAAGTGGCCTCAACAAAGCCTCCTTTGCATAAATGAATAGTTTCAGTTTATTTGTTCATAATTATGAAGGCTGGATCCATGGATTTTTTACTTGTGAGACTTTTTCAGGAGCTTTGCATTGCATTGCAGACATTGCAATATTACAGTCACAGACATCACTGCTAACCTGCTAAAAACTTCTCACTTAGTATGGTTGTTAGATAAAGGCTTGCCAAAAGTACCTAGCAGATTTCAAGATGTTCTATAATGTCATGTAGTTGTTCAATCTGTATATTGAAAGTTGAACACCTTTGGAGAGTCCTTAGATATTGGGTTAGTGTTGGACAAGAGGAATTGTTTAGGGGCTTTCCAAAGGGTGCATTTCTCCTTCTTACTTCTAATTTTGTCTTGTAATCCACACCTGAATACAACCATGGAGATCTCATGAATTTACTTACAGTTACCTCTGACGAATGTTTTAGTATTCGTCCTTTGCTAAATCATTACAGTTGATTTACACATAATGTATATTTTTGCCTATTTTCAGTGGGTGGAAGCTCGAGAAATGTTTCAGCAGGCAGCAGAGTTGATAGATGCAGAACATCGCATGAAGAAAAGTATGTGGGGCCAGTTTTGGTCTGCTCATCAGCGTTTCTTCAAGTATCTCTGCATTTCTGCTAAAGTTCATAGATGTGTTGACCTGGCCACAGAGGCTGTCAAAAATGGCAAGGTAAACAAAATTAAAGGCATCCTTGTTTGCTTAAACAATCATTATATGGCTGACTGAAATAACTGCTGCTGTGCCTTAATATTGTTGCTATTATTAAATTTATGCTGTATTTCATGCCAGGTTTGATGGATGATAGATTATTTTGTGAGGAAAATTCACTGCCAAAACCACTTAGGAAATATTTTCTTGGAAAGATTCTCAAAGAAGTGATGGTATTCTTTTATGGCTTTTTAGGATAGAGCATGGGATGGGAAATTCTCCAAAGAATTTCTAACAAAGAAAGATCTTTGACTTGTTGAACTGTGGTGCCAGAATGCTTTAGATATAATTTCTGAAATAGCCTTTAATTTCCTGGAATTATTCTACATTTTCTGCACTGCAGAATCCAAGATGTCATTATTGATGATAGAATATTAAGCAAAATTAGTCATGCCTCACATCTGTGTTAGTACTGTTAGTCAGTTGTTTATTTTTATCTTTCATATTTTCTTTACAGTGTGTTGTGATTGGCCTGCAGTCAACTGGTGAAGCCAGAACCATGGAGCAAGTGGAGGAGGCAGGAGGTGAACTCACAGACTTTGTGTCCACAGCCAAGTAAGTTTCATTCATGGAATCAAGTCATCTGCTGTTGTGCTGCATTCTCTTTTCATATTGTATATATATATTTTTTTTGTGCACCATTGTTTATGAGCAGTTTATATGTTTAGTACAGTCGACTCCGTTTAATCGCCCCCCGCTTAATCGCCTCGTTTCCCAGGGAACCGAACATTTTTCTATATAAAAGTCGCTGGATAATCACCTCTCACTCCAGATAATCGACCACTCTTCAGTGCTCGTGAATTCAAAGATCAGCGCTTGAAGGGTTACAGTGGACAAACAAATAATGTACGCAGACGGTTTAACCCTTTCGCAGGCCTGCACCGGTGTACGGCGCGACTGAAAAGCGTCCCAAGTGTTCCGTGCGCCGGTATACCGGCGTGCGAGATGTACGCTTCCCCATTTTTTTGGTGTAACCACGAATGGAGGAACCCCTATAAATGACTAACCACTCGTCTGTAGAGAAGTTACAGAAGGGAAAACTATTGAAACGTCCTGTTTTTCTGTGTTTGGAGATACCAATCGAGTCCGTTTAATCTCCTGAGTCAACCGTATGCGAGCGAGCGAGCACTCGGGGGAGGTCACGAGGGCAGCCAGCTTGTTTATACTATACGTATATACCTGTATACCGTCATGGTGCATTGGGCCATATTGCGTTACTGTACACACTGCTGCCGAGATGCTTGATTATCGATCGATTTTTCGAGCCGGCGCGCATTCTCTTCCCCCCACTGCCTTATCAGCGGTGGTGTAATACACACGCCCTAAATGTCCTGTGCATACGCCTGTACTGCGGTTAGAGGCACTGGCAGTGTCCAGTTTTATTGCCTCTCTCTATCCACGGTACCGTCTCATTTGTTTTTCAAGCCGTCGGCGCTGTTTGGCACCACGTGGGGAGGACCGGAAACGGGGAAATTTGGGGGAGAACCTGTTTTCCATAATTCCGATCTTGGATCATCCAGAATATGATTTTCCGTATTTTTCATTGCTGAGAGTGTGTCAGTATTATTCATGAACAAAACACAACATAAAGGACTCTGTTTTGCACATACATCTGAACACAAAAGATAACAAACCACAAAATTTTGGGTAAAAAAATTTTTTCCCTCAAATTTCTCTGATTTCTGAAACCCAAAAATGACCTACATTTCACCAAAACAAATAAAGTCACTTAGTTCAGCCATTTTCCTTTCAGAAAATGTATGCTTTTAGGTAGCTAGCTTCATCTATCTATTTTTTATGAATTTTTTACAAAAACAGTGCTATTTTTTTTGAGAATTCTCCAGGGGAGGGGTAACTTTCAGTGCTAGTTGTGTTCAGAGCTCCGCCTGTGAAAGGGTTGACTGCGCATGGATGGCAGGCCGGTTGACCGAGTGACACCTGCCACCCCGAAATAAGTGTGATAAGACTTTCCTCCCCACCTCCCCCTCCCCTTGTCCCCCTTCGTCCCACGCTACGCATCACTGCCTTCGCCTGTCCGATAATGCTGATGCACCAAAAGCCGTATAGTCTCCTCCCCCCACACCTTGATTGCAACTGTCCAGTGGATTTCGATTAGATCAGAGAACGTGTCATGTGAATGAACGGTCTATCCCGACTGTGCTATCCTACTCCTTATTGTCTGCTTGGCTACTGCGATGTGGCCAATGAGAGAGATCGCGGAGATCAAACATTTTGTGCGCTACAACACCATCAAACTCGAGTCTATCCTGAGACTGGCGACGAGAAGGTGTCAATGGACAATATCAAACCACGACACAAAGAAATTTAATCCCATAACCAAAAATATGGCCGAAATTACCTTCTCCGCTTAATCACTTCTCTGCTTGATCTCCCACTTCTTCCATGATCCCGAGGAAGAGCGATTAAGCGAAATCGACTGTATTTGTAATTCTGGAGACTGGTGATGTGTTTCAGGAACTTAAGTACTAAAATTTGGGCGCAATTGAGCTGTTTGATCTTTAGTTATGATTTATCAACTGTTTAACCTTATTATATATGTAACTATTTAAATGGCAGTATCTTAAGACTGTGTACCAAAATTCCATATCTCTCATGAAACTTTTATGAATTTCAGAGGGGTGTTCCAGTCACTAGTTGAGCGTCATTTTCCGGCCTCTACAAGGGGACGAGCTCTAGACATTATCAAGCAAGTCAGCAACAGCCACAAACACAGAGATTCACCAGATCTGTGGAGGAAGAAAAAGGGTTTGTGGCTTTAATTATGGCTCAGTTGATTTAAATGTCTTTTCCCAGCCTTTGGTGCATTTGCATTGCTGTAGTGCTATACTACTGCACAACTTTTATTTAATGTGGCGTCAGATATATTATTTTAGCAGAGATATTGTGCAATGGTTTGTCAGACATGACACTGATGACAACAAAGAACTGGGCTAAGATAAAAACTATCTGTCTGCAACAAGAATTTTAAAACTAGATTATTTCATTTTTGAACAACACGATTAGTGCATTTGTTCATATACCAAATACCATTTAATCCACAGACTAGTATTCATACAGTTTATTTAGCATGTCTGCATCACTGCATATTGCTCTTCTGCAGATTCTGATGAACCACCCTTGAAAAAACAGAAAAAGGGAGATGACAGTAGTGATCCTGAGAGTAATGATTCTTCATCAGACATCAGTGACATTGACTTCATGTCATCATCTGACAGTGAATCAGACAGTGATGGGGAAGAACACAATCCTTTTGCTAATGGCTGGAACAGTGATGATGGTGGGTTTAATATGTCAGAAGACACATAGTGCAGGGACATTTAGAATAGTTTGTAATACTAGCTGAGGTTTCCTGGTGCCACTCGGGAATGGCGAAAAGAAGGGGGCAAATAAACTCATATCTATGCACATACATACTACTATCCCTACAGCAAAATCACTGTGATCAGATGGGTAGAATTTTGCAACTCTAGGAAATAGGTACATCACAGAAACATTGGTATGCCTGCAATGCGGCCATTACATAGTGCATAACACGGTAAACATGCAAGCCTGTGTGCCCGTCCACGCACACTGCATCTGGGCTAGCCAATGAGAGAACATGGTCACTGAACACGGCTAGTGTTACCTGTCAAATGATGCAAGACATGGGGTTCAGAGGTATATAAAAGATTATTTCTTATTATTGTTGCATTCTTTGAATGTTTACTTCTAAACCGTGATGAGGTCACTCAGAACATCCAAGAGGCAGAAATTTGGTCTTATATTGCCAAGGCAACCTTTGTCTGCAAACTGTACAGATTTATTTGAACAGGATGCATGCGTGCGCAGCGAGCCACAGTAATGAAAATATGGAACATATCGGTAGGAGGTTTCCCATTGCGGAGTTTATGACACAACCCAATTTTAAGAAAATGCTTAGAGATCAGATAGGGTAACAACTTAAAAAGGACTGCCTCTGAGGCAAACAGAGTTTTTTTGTAATAAAAGATGTGGATTCCAGTATGTACAGACATTTACTAATTTACTGTGACCTGCAGCTGCTGTGCTTTAAAATCCATAATGTGTTTATGGAGCATTAATCATGTTATAGCGAGTGCTGTGATTGAAGTTTGCATTGATGAATACCTATTACATTTGATCATGACATGGATGATGCTGGTTTGGATGTCAGGTCAAGTCAGGTGTAGAGAATGTCTAAATGGTCAGATGCCACAAGACAGTTCAAGCAGGAAGAGTCAGTGACCTTAGGCCAGCTAAATTATTTGCTGTCCTTGAGGTGAATGCACTGATTATTTGTAGATGACACACTTTGCTAGCAAATTTTTATGTAATTTTGTGCTTGTATGTTGGATTTCAGATGATCCATGGTGTCAGAAGAAGAGAAAGCGAAAAGAGAGCCCCAAGAAGAAGAAGAAGGAGAAAAGGAAGAAGAAAGATAAGGAATCAAAGAAGCGAGAAAGTGATGATGATGAAGAGTTTGACAAAGCTTTGGCCAAAGCTGGGCTGCTCAACAAGCCAACTACAAATGGGCTGGATGGCCGTAAGTTTCACAATTATAGTAAAAATACAGTATCACTGTGTAGATGTTGGTCATATGCGATTAGTAACTCCGTAATGTTTTGAAGTTTTTTTTCTCACAGATTAGGACTCATGTCTGTAAGCAGTATGTACCTGCTGACTGTTTGATCCTTACTGAGAATTGAACAGAGAACTGCTGAGAATGAAAATTTGAAATATAACTGCTATACAGACAAGAAATGAATTCGTAGTTGCATTATTCTGTAAAAGAATAAGAGTTTGTCAGCCAAGTTTATGAAGTTGTGCTTCAGTATTGGCATAATGGCATGATAATTATCTTATTAAATTTATTTATTATAATTAATTGATAGGTTTTTATGTCATGGTTGCATTTTTGTTATTTTTTCTTGTCATTCTTATGTTGTTGCATTTTGTGTCAGTGAAATGTAAAGTTGTGGTTGGCCTATGCCTAATAAATAAATAAATAAATAAATAAGAATAAATTAAATTTATATAGTCTGTATTATATGGTGCATTAACACTTATTCTCCCAAATTGAAATTCCTCTTATGTCCCCTGATTCTCAAATTCTTTCCCATTAAATGTGAGAAATTAAAGTGGGTATACAAAAAACACCACCAAACAATATCTATTTCACTCACATACCTGAAACTTACACAGCAGTTGTAGAAATGGATGAACTTTAATTAAAACACAATTTCAAGGACATTTACTCCAATTATGAATGTTTTTTTCGCTTTCTGAACACAAAAAATGTTAAAAATTCCACTCTCATGAATCTTAGCCTTTCTTACAGTCAACTTGCAGTGAAAAGTAATAAAAGTTTATCACATTATTCCTGGGGTGTTTTAACAAAACAGTCTCAGCAAATTGCCTTGCAACAGGCTAAACAGCAATAGGAGTTTGCATGAAATCGAACGCATCTCCACCACCATTTCGTCTTGATTCAGCCATCGTGTAACTCAAAGTGCAAAGAAAGCGAAACTCGTCGATAAACTCAACCCAACTGCCCCCACGCGCCAACTAAATACTATTTCCGGTATTATTATATATTCGTACTTCCGCCCTTTCGCAATTTAACATTAAAATTACGCGCTAATCGGCGTTCTCGAATGTGAGCGGATAGTGAGCGGTATGGGAATCCGAAGCATGAGCGGATGCGAGCGGTATGGTAGAATAAGTGTTAAAGTGATAAAACTTTTCATCCTTGATAACAAAGTGCATTTCACTTTTTGTTTTGTTTTGTTTCCTGTGAACAGATACTGGGAACTGGGAGAAAGCAAGTGCCATGAAGTCAGAGCTGTTATCCCGTATTGAGTTCTTAGGAGAAAAACTACCACCTAACACCTTGGATCATCTAATTGATGAGCTGGGTGGGCCAGAGAATGTTGCTGAGGTTTGTTTTAATTTGATATTGGATGTTTCTTGCTGGACAGTTGGTTTCTTTGTCTTGTGATAACATAGATTTGGATCAGAATTCCCATATATGAGGATTTGTTTATAAATAGTCTTAAATCAAATCATAAATGTGAGGTATCATATTTTCATTTTGTCTTTGAATTTCTAGATCCAACTTTCTGACATGTTTGTGAAAGTGTGCATTCATCACACTGTCTTTGAATATTTTGTTCTGAAGTCATGATTATTGTGTTACTAAAGTCACATCTTGTGCACTTTGACTTGATCTGGAGGAAAAACCTGATAAATTAGAATTACTAGGAATAATTGTTCTGTTTCATTTCTTGTTCTTGAAAACAGAGGTACAGGAAGTATATAAGCCTGCATCATGGACGACCAACTAAGAAAGTGATATTGAACCATTTGAGTGTGTGCTGTCTCACAGCTTCATCAAAATCACATTCCTGTAGATCAACCATCATCAGCAATTACATGTGTTTGGAGTGTTAGGCTGCTATTGTACTGTATAAAATAACTTTAGTGATGGAAAATAATGAACTTATGGCATCTGGCTTTACAGATGACTGGTCGAAAGTCACGGGTTGTTTCCACAAATGATGGTGTTCAGTTTGAATCTCGCTCTGAGGCAGATGTTTCTCTTGAGATCCTCAATCTAACAGAGAAACAAAGGTTTATGGATGGAGAAAAGGTAAGTCTTATCAAATAGCAAAGTGGAGTGCCTTTCCTTTTTTAGCTCTCCTCATGCGTACTGACATATGTGTACAATTCTGCTTTCCCATCCCACTGGCAATATGTTTAGTGATTTCCATCTTAACCAGATTTCAATTTCCTTACATTCGGTATTGTAAAATGTTTATTGGACAATATTATGATTGTTGAACTAATAGTAAGATGAATATTGATTTGCATTCACTGATAGACATTCATATGGTCGATGTGCTTCCATAATGGCCTAAGTCAGACTAAGGCCAAAAAACGCTGATTTAGAGTATATCACCACATTGTTTATGAGATCGAGGCTCATGTTGATATGTTAAAAAACTTGAAATGTGGCAGTATGTTTCCTTCATAATTTCAGCTGTTAAGCTAAATGCCAGCTGTTTTTACTTTGCTGTCAGAATGTTTTTCCCACTTTCTCAGAATTGTGAAGAATGACCATTATAGAACAACACTGATGAAATGTTAATTGATGTTCACAAATCTTCCAATGTTATCTGTGTTGAAAATCAAACTTTCCAAATGAGATGCTTCCAGTGTAACATGTTTTGTCTTTTATCATCTAACAGTGCATAGCCATTATCTCAGAGGCTGCAAGCTCAGGTATCTCACTACAAGCAGACAGACGAGCCATCAACCAGAAAAGAAGGGTTCACATCACACTAGAGTTGCCATGGAGTGCAGACAGGGCTATCCAGCAATTTGGTGAGTAGGGCATACCTGCTCATAGACATAAACATTTTTTGAGAGTCCAAAATCAAGAATTTGTGAAGTTTTAGGGAAAGTTTGATATAGATGTTTAAGAACTTCAAACCACAGCATCACAAGGGTTCAGGTTTGTTTTTTTTTTAAATTTATGACATGAGGTTCAGAGTAGTTTTAATAAGGTTTATATTAATAATAATTGTGTTTTTGTTTCTGAAATTTATAGCTTAGATGAGGTCAGATTAATCATTTTGTGAAATGAAGAATGTTATTGACTTTTCACATCGTTTAAAACCGACAGTCCTGTGTAAACTTTCTGGTTAGCATGGACAGTTGCCTCAATCCTGTGATTGACCTTACCTTGTTGAAGAATGTGGTTAACATTAACCATAGACAATATTGTCCAACATGTTCAGTCTGAAGGTGTCATAGACTTTCATGGCATAGAATTAATGGTCATCATGTTTTACTTGTCTCCAGGTCGCACTCACAGGTCAAATCAAGTCAGCGCACCAGAGTATGTTTTTCTCATATCAGAACTGGCTGGAGAGAGAAGATTTGCAGCCACTGTTGCCAAGCGGTTGGAAAGTCTGGTATGGTTCTTACACATTATCAATGCTAGTTACTTTGATTGTATTTTCCTTATGTTATTCTCTATTGTTGCAGCACTGTTGAGCAGTGGTTAGTTTTAATAATGTTGTAATAGTGTAACAATCTTGATGATGTTTTCAAGCAAACATCTTTCATGATTGCAGTGTTATCCTTGTGCCACTACAGAGATCTCATATGCCCAATCGTAAAAGCCTATTCTGGTTTGGCTGTGATTATTCAAAGAATTAAACTAAGGCACCATCAACCTCTTATTTACATTTACTGTCTTTTTACGATCACATGTCATCTTGATATTGATTAGTCCTGGCTTTAACATGTTTAATTCTAATGTTTTTTCCCTCAGGGTGCCTTGACCCATGGTGACCGAAGGGCTACAGAGACCAGAGATCTCAGTCGATTTAACATTGACAACAAGGTAAACATATAGTTGGTTGTGTGGGCTTTGTTCTTGTGGCTGTGGTACATAATGTCACTGAATGAGCTTCGATGGTATAATCATATAATTGGATGAGGAAATTATCAGCAGTTTTGTAGAGCTATGAATAGAGTCCATCCATGACAGATCAAACTGAATGAATTTTGAGAGGCATTTTTCTTATAGATTCAAGTTGCTTTATGTTTGCTTTGAGATCCATTCTTTCGTCAATTTTTTTTTTTTAAAATGATGTTGAACTAATAACTTAGTTTTATTAATGATTTAACACTGCGCTAGAGCAGGTTTAAATTTTTATAAAGATTAGTGACTGTCATTCTGTATCTCATTTTATCATACTGCAGATTTTCTGTGGCACAAGATGCCCCATTTCTATTTGTTAGTGATATTTCTTCAATACCATCTCAAATTTTCCTCCCTGTTTGTCTCAACAGTATGGTCGCATGGCTTTAGAAACTGTGATGAAATCCGTCCTAGATATTCAGTGTGATGTTCCATCAGTGTCCCCGCCCAAATTATACCAAGGAGATTTCTTCAAAGGTTTGTCTCTGTGCTGTGTTTGTTTCAGTATATGATGTGATAATGTTGGTGCCTTGTGTTAGGTTTTTTGTTATTTGTATTGATATTTTGTTGGATGCTAATATGTTATTATAATTTGAGCCCAATAAAATTTCTAGTATTTTGTCATCTGTCATCACTCTTACACCCTTTATAACTGAAGCCTTATCATGATGGTTTCAGTTGGTTTTCTTTGGGTTAAAGAATTGTTGACCGAGCTGGTACAGTGATTACAAAATAAGTAATTGAACACATGCATCTTAAATATTACCTCCACAGGAAGCAAAACTTGGGCAGTTTTTGTTTTGTATTGATATAAAATTATTGTCATGTTTGTGAAGTGTATTATGTTGGTATATACTTTCAGATGTCAAAGAGGCCCTTGTTGGCGTTGGTATGATCAATGTGGATGAAAAGACAGGCTACGCCACACTGGAGAAAGGTTGGGAATTTGTTATGGCTTATGTTTTTGTGATTTTTTTTTTGTGGGGGACTTGAACTTGAAATTGTTAAATTGTTTGTTCTGAGAATGGAGTGATCAGTTGTTTCTTTTTTGCCCATTATTATGAGAAGTCTTAGATATTTAATGTGACATCAAAATTCTTTTGAAGTACAGTAAAACGTGTGATGTAGGGACACTCAAGGAACTTGGAAAAATGGTCCTACATGACAGGTGGTCTTTCATTGCAGGGTGGGACATTTATAGGTGTTTTTGTGGTTGGGTACTCCATGCATATTGAGACAAACACTGTCTTTTAAGTTGTATACTTTAAAAGAGTAGCATAAACTATCAGGTTTATATCATATGGCAAATATGTTGGTACAAATACAAACTGCATGTACAGTATTAAAGAGCCAGACACCTGGAGATACTTTTTTGCCCTCTAAATTACAGCACCTTGGAAGCCATTTACAAGTTTCATTTGGACCTCAGTTTAATGATTCATATTTACCCCTAAATGTTTGTAGAACAAATGAAAACAGCTTTTGGTAATAGAAATAACAAAGTAGTAAGCTTGCAGTTGGGGCATGTCTGTTTTCCTCATGAAAATCTGTAAGCTTATGCGTGGTCATTGTGGATTAAAAATCTTCGAATGTGGGAGAACACCTCACTTCAGTCATATAATCATATCTTACCTGTCGTTTTACTGAGTACCCAGTCACAGACAGTCACGCAACAATTATAGCACAGTCTGCTCATTAGGAATAAAAACTGGTTGTTCTTCCTGCCTGGTTAGAGAATGATACTACTATGAGACACTGTATAAGCTACCCTCCTCACCTCAACGTTTTTGTCTTTTTTTTCCACTGCCAGGCGTAAATAGTGAGTACTACTTACCTCGTGCCAGTTTGTGTGGGTGCGTTCAGGCAAAAGGAAAAGAGCACAATATTGGAGCAAAGAACATGTTTTTCTTTCCATAGGTTAGAACTTTCCGCCAGATGGTAGAATTTCCGCCAGATCGTTTTTGCGTTTCCGCCATTCAAAAAATAATTTCAATGAAAAAAGGATTGATGAACAGGAAAATGTTCGTATAACAGGGGGTTGCTCTTGAAAGGGACCGCAGAAGACAGATTTTACTGTATACCATACATACTCTGCATCTTTGTCTTTAATTTTTAGTACTTTCTTGTTTAAATTCCTTTAAAGTGTTAAAAACATCAGCTGGAAGTGATTATATTCTATAACAGCTGTGACATCCTTTTCTTTCCATTACAGATTTTAACAGCATTTCCAAATTTCTCAACCGTATTTTGGGTATGAAAGTGGCTGTGCAGAATGCACTGTTCAAGTACTTCACAGATACCCTGACTTCTATTATCCTGGAGGCCAAACGTAATGGACGCTGGGACATGGGTATCATGGGTGAGTAACAATTCTATGCTGTGGCCAAACAAATGTATGGATTCGATTGCAACTGTGAGAGTGACTATGGTGGGTACTTGTGAGCATGGAGAAAGTAGCACAGATGATTTTTCTTTGATCTGTGGTGTAACCAGAGCATATTCTTGATTACTTGCATTTGACCATGCAGCAGAAATGAGAGGTGACTTGTTCTCTAGGGCCCTTATGAGAAAAATGTTACACACTTTTCACATTTTGTCAAGATGTCAGCTACGCTGCTCATACCTTTGGAAAATCTGGCCTAATATTGCAATGTTTCATAAGCTAGTCAGAAACATGACCTTAAGTGTTCTTTTATATTTTGTACAGTTATTATTTTTAGTATATCATTATATTATTATAAATTTTTATATGTCATTAAAAATGATATATAAAAAAAAATAATAAACTATAAAATATTATAATAAATTATTATATCCAAATATATGGATAGTGAAATTATTCAAATGGCCTGTGTTGCTAGGAAAACGAAAGGAAGAAATATGAATATCTTTTTCACAGGAGACCCCTGTATCAGACATTCAAGTATGTGATTTTGACTATTTATTAATGGCAATTGACAGGCTGATATAGAAATATTAACACAAATTCTGCCTTTTTATTTTTCTCTAGATCTGGGGTCAGGTCAGGAGAAAGTTCGCAAGATTGAGACTAGGGTATTTGTTGGGAACACAGCTACCAACACAGCCAAGACAGAGCTGACCAAATTTGCAGTGGAGAGAGGTATGCCCTGGCAGTCTGCCATTGAACTTTGGAGAAGATGTGGTTCCATGGACGAAGGATTTTACTGTTCTTTGCAGGTAATTTATGTATTATTTTCATATTCTGATGAGCACATTATTGGCTAGTGAAGGGCTCGCTGCAAATGCCTGTTTTCATTGAGTTTTCCGTGATCTTATAAGCTGGATAATATGGAATATGTTTTCCTTTAGACTCTCACTTAATAGACCCTCATCAGATTTGTGACTGTGGGTGGCAAGTGTAGAAGGTACAGTCAAACCTGATCTGGTGACGACCCACAGAGGCAGCTTGCTAATCATTTATTTCTACAGCATATTTGATTTCCATATCACAACTACATATGAAATGTGACCATATTGCCTGTTCCCATGTCCCAAAACATGATGAAACTTAAGAGAAGTGCTGTAGAAGATGATGTCCATTTAACAAATTTGAAATTTTATAAATGATATCGTGTTCACTGAATTTACTGCCGGATTTACCTGCAGCACAATCTTATTCTCTCATGGATCATATGGCAATCCCCACCTTATGACCACTTTTATTACAAATACCTGGGAACTGAAAGGGAATGGGTTCCTTCAAGTTCTCTAGCCAGAACCTGGCTTGTATAAGTAGACTACTTAATGTAATCCCTCTCATAAAGAAAGTGGTCAGTATAAAGAGATATGATTGTATTTTATTGATTGATGACTTTTTTTCCAATTTTCATGTTAAAGGACCGCATGTGCCGGAAGACAGTTGTCCTGGTGGTGGCACAGGGCAAGAACAAAAAGCGGGAGATGATGTACAATATTTACCGCCCCAACACAGGCCTGCAGGGTCGCTGTGAGACACTAGAGGAAGTCAAGAAGAAATACAAGAAATGCCTGCCTGATGTTGCTGAACCCTTGTGGGAGGACCAGTACATCACTTCTGAGACTCAATGCAGTCATAAATACCTGTAAGTTCATTAAGGCTGCAGGAATGAATTGGACTTGATGGAAAAATCTTTATGTGTGTCATAGTGAGGGAGATGTGGGTCTTCATTAAAGAGGAAACAAGTTGATTTGTGGATGATCCAGGAATGTTTTGTTGGGTCATGTTACTTTAAAATCCATAGAGATTAAATCACAGCGGACGAAAACTAGGATTTTGCAATTAGGTTTGTCATGGGAAAGGAAGTTGATGAACAGATCTTTATTTTCAAAACTGTTGCTATTTTAACTCAGGGAAGTTATAGTCTCAGTTACATTTAAGAACATCCCAGGTTTTGTTTCAAACTTTTTCAAGGAAGAGAGACTACATTTGCCCTAATGTTATCTGTTTGTCAAGTAAACAAAGAAGTAAAACCCCAGGATAAAGAAATTTTACACAAAGGAAACTGTCTCGCTTAGAGAGTGAGGCATTAGAAGATCCGCAGAGAAAGATCCCCTCCATCTAGCAAGTGTTTCAGCCCTTTGACTTCCTGACAATTGATAAAAAAAATTGGGCTGCATCAGAGTCATGATTCGCAAAGAGAATTATAGCTCTTTTATTTATACTGCTGTCACTGTTTGAATCATATTCCACAATGTCATTCCTTGTATGTTTCCAGCCGAGGCAGCTGTAGGAAAGCAGCCACTGGTCAGCAGTGTGAGTTTGGTCTGCGCACCAGGTTCTACCATGTTTTGAGTGGGTCTGTGCTGAGTGTGTGGAGCAAGGTGGAGAGTGTGCTTGTTGGCCTCAGTGCAGCTGCTCGTATGCAGATCATTCGTCTAAGAACAGAAGATAATCAGAGGATTGTGGGTAAGTTAAGTTTCTGGTCTGTTTGATGGATGAATGAATGTTGTCATCATCAGAGAATAGGCAGCCTTGTTCAGCCCAGAAACTGCTCTATGTTAATGTTTGTAATTTCCAGTGCAGCTGTTTTCAAAACTACTGCCAATTTGCCTCAAGGAAATAACTCAGACTTGTATGTGCCTAGCATTCCTTTCAAATATATTTAACTTGCTTTTGTTTCATCATGGCTGTCAGTTTGTTAGGAAATTTTCCATTTTTTTAAAGAAAAGTAGCTGAAATTTTAATACTGAAGTGCTCTGTGAGTGGCTTATGAACAGTTAGTGCTGATTTAAAAAATATCTATTTAAGTGAGCATTTTGTATTTTATAAACATTAAAAATGCTACATATAGGAATCAGAAAGTTGAATGACTGACCACTGCCTCCATTACTTTATTTATTTGTTGGCAGTGTTCTTATGAATTACATTCAAACAGGAAGATTGTTTTCTAGTTTTCTAGGAGGGGTTTGATAATACCTTGTGGGATACATGGTTTAGTTTAAAGGGGGATTTGAACAAGTCACGGCCACTTGTCTTGAGAGTTCACTGATGTATTCATGATGCTGTTGTTTTTGCTCTTATGTTATTTGTGTGGCAGAAAGCTCATGCATATGTGCTACTAATGTTTACAGGGAGCATCATACCAGCTAATGCCATTCTTGCCCTGGAACGGGTGCTCAGTCAAGACTCAGCAAAGACATACACAGAAAAGCATGACAATCCATTCAACTATCAGCCTTACATTCCTGGCTTCACCAACGAGATCAGCAGCAGCAGCGTCAGCAGCAGCAGTCGCTACAGGACAAATGGCAGCGTTAGTGGCTTCACTAGCAATCCTGTCGTGAAGAGCAATGTGGCAGCCAACAGCAGCAATGAGAGCAGCAGTAACAACAATAGCAGTAGCGGTGCCAATGCAGGCGTGGAAGAGCAGAATGAACCACCAGAACTCCTCAGCATGCCAACGTTAGTGTGGTAGACATGAAATCCTGCTTTGATATGTGCCAAAGTGATTTGAGTCTCACTAGTTCCTGATGAAAAAGTCAGAAGGAAAATGAAGGATGTCTACATTAGTTTTTAGAGCCAGATTTGAAGGGGAGGCACTGTGTCTTTCCAAAGGCTGTAAACATGGTGCAGTACTAATCATCAAAGTGGTGTTTGAGTTTCTGTGAAAAATTGTCCACCAAAGCGTTGAATGGTTCATTTTCTCTCTTAAGGGTGATTGATCTTAAAACAATGTGGTTTGCAATGGTACCAGTTCTTTGACACCATATTTTTTCCATGTCCCTGTGATACCTATATGCAGGATCCTAAGTGGGCTTTCCTGGATTTTCTGTCTTGGCGCAGACGAAAAAGTAACTACCCACTCATTTTCTTGTAAAATGAAGTAATATGTGTCTAAGCAGAATATCCAGAAAAGCCCACACCAGGCCCTGCATAAAAGTAGCTCGGAGGCATGGGTGAAGTCTGGTGTCAAGTTGTTGATGCTATGGCAGATGGCATTGTCTAAGAGGAATCACCTACAAGGGAGAAAAATGCACTTTTGAGCACCATTTTGTGCAAGTTTGCATAGAAATTCCAATACACTTATGGTGATAAACTGTGCACCATGCTACCTGCGTTACATCCTTTGTGAAGATGTAGTGCCTCTCCTTTACATGTGCATTAGTCCTTATTTGACATTGTCAAAGACAGTGTGCAGTACTGAAGTGAAAAATAACTAGTCCACGTGTCATGAACAAAAAGTATTTTATTGCAATAGAATATAATATCCTAAAGATTAATGTCTAAAGTGCCTAATGAAGCTTTGGTCCATTTTATGCTATTATCAGAGTGTGGTCTGTAGGAGCAGAAATCCAACAATTCATAGATTTGGAATACCCAATAGTCTTTCAATATGCATATTGTCACTGCCCAGCAGTGCCAGTATGTTGCTACAAAAGATCACTGATGATTGTTAACAAATGTCTACTAAATATGACCTCCTCTGGAAAAAGTTTGTTTACTACCATTTATAACTTGTCAGGTGTAAAATTGACCAACTTGTTTATCTCTGGTACTAGAATAGTATGACAGAAACACTTTTGATTCCCCTGAAAAGTTACACTTTACCCGAGCTAAACATATCTGATAGATTACATATGACTTTGAGCCAGAAATATGGATCCACAAGTAATGCAATTTGGCTTCAGTCAATTGTTGACTTAGGACATCAAGATGAGATAAAAGATGTGTAACACACAATTTCTTATGTGTAGTCATCATTGGCCAGCTACTTAGTGAAATTTACAAAACCTTCACCAATGACCAAGCTAATTTGTATGTTTCAAACAGGAAAAGACTTTCAAAAAGAATAGGCAGTATGTTTCTTTGTTTTGCTGCATTCTTCTTCTTCAGCATGAGAAGTCAAACATCAAATTTCCGTTTCCCACAACAGCCATAGTGTATATTCCTTTGATGAATGTTAGTGACACAGAAATGGTTATCATTTTGATTTTGCAGGTAAAAGATAGTTGAAGCCTTCCTGTTGCGCATCTCTAGTGTTCGTGTTCTTGCTTGTTTGCTGTTTACTCTGTCATTATGCAGTCCTTAGCATTTTGTTTTGATTGCCAAACATGTTTTCTCATTAAAAAAAAAAAATCATTGTCATTGCCATATTTCTCACATGTTTAATTGTTAACTCTCTTCATCTTTATTTCCAGCATTGCTATGAACAAATTGATACATGACTTTTGTTTCAGCCAAAATTATTTTTTAGGCTTTTCACCCTTATCACCCACCCTCCTTGATGATTTTCATCCAGTTATTTTAGTGACTGAACGCCGGCAAGAATTATTGATTTCCGAGATATTTTTAAATCTGTCCTCATTATCTTCTGTTTACATAACTGCCTCAAGACCATATTGAACTTTTGATTATGAGACTCAATAGATAAATTGATAATAATAATAATTAACATCTCTATAGTGCCTGTTCCTTTAATGTGTCCTTAGCATTTCACATGAACAATAGAAAAGAGATAATGTAAATTAAAACATATCTGCTAACAGATGCATTATTCTGAAGATAAGGGTGTTTTGAGTAATTTCATGCAGTTATATTTGTTCTAGGTAATGTAGTCCTAAGAGAGAAAGGGCTTTCCCTACAAAATACCAAACAAGTATCTGGACTGAGATAGCCTTTTATCACTTGCAGACATGTGAAAGAGGTCTATCACATGGTAGTCTCAGACTTATGAAAACTATCTTTTATGCTTTTCAGATGTTTATGCTTTTCATTTCTGCTTTAATTTCGACCAATTTGGTTCTGTAAAGAATGTAAACAGAGTCAATCTTTATGGTGCACAGTGCCAAAGTAATTTCCTGTTAATTTTATTCAAATGTATTATGGAACTGAATATACAAAAGTTGTTGCCTTAAAGGTATGGGGACAGTCACAATAGGACTTCAGGATCTTGATCTTGTGTGCTCATTGTGATGCTTTGGTCCCACATCTTACCCATGCTATACAACAAGCTTTTCCAAACATTTTTTAGAAAATAGTCCAGTATGTAATAAAAAAAAAAAGTGCTTCAAACTTTAAATTGGTATATTATTTTTGACAGCCAGTGCTTTCTTCATTTGATGTATATTAAGCATTTCTTTAAGGACTTCAATACACAACTCTATATACAATATTACACGAATTCAAAATTATGGACGGATCCTTTTGTATTCAAGCTCATGAGGTCCTACTGTAATTGATTTGCAGTGTCAAACTCAACTGTATGACATAGTGCCCATACAGAGGAGTGGACACTAGACAACCCCTCTGTTTCATTGCTGTCTGGTGATATAACTAACCTGCAAAATGGCCAATTATTGTTCATGTACATATAAAATTGATTGTCCATGTATGACAAGATAGTACTGGTCCTCTCGATCATGTAAATACCATTCTTTCCTTGCATATCATCCTTGATTTTCAGTGCAATCTGTAAAGTATCATTTTGCCATATCTCCAGACCGTACAAAGTATTCATTCCATTACCTTATTGTTACACGTTGAGTCTTTCAAACCATCTGTGAATAACTCATCAATATTTTTTCATGGACACTTAGTAAAGAGGAAATTTGTAGAGAGCTTTGTCTAAATACGGTGCAGAGATAAGTTCAGAGCTTAATGCTCACTACATGTAGAGCAGTCACTTTCAACACTCAGAAGTTGGGCCTCATTGGCTAACAGGATTTCTCTATTTCCTGAGTAAGAGATTCATTTTCTCTCCTCCCTCAGTTGGAGATTAATATAGAAAAGTACGGTAGACCTTGGGATTTCAAAGATGTGGACTCAATGACAGGACAACATGATTTCTTTTATGAAGGCAGATTCCACTTTTGTATTGCAACTACAGTAGCAAATCCAGTGTCTTTTTAATTTTTTTGTTTGTAATCACTAGGTTCAGAGTGGCAGTGGGCATAGATAAACATAAGATCACAAACAGCAAAACTTGAGAAATTTAAAGATAGTGCCTTTTATGGGAATGACCTGAAAATTATTATCTTTGCCCTTCAACAATTCATAAAATCAGTCCTCTAATGTAGTTTTCTAAGCCTGCTAACAAAATCTTATTAACCTGACAAATTACAACTCCATAACAACATTGAAAAATATGCAGTTGAAGAAGAAGATGTATTTTGTTAAGCAGCGCTGCAAGTTTTAGACTTTTATACAGAAAATATGAAAAGTAAATAATCAATGTAATTAACTGCAAAGTGTCACCAAATGAGTCACAGTTAGGCAGCAATAATTATACTCGGATAAACTTTCCGTCTAGATCAGGTGATAAAATGGTACGGGATGATATGTTAGAAATGATCCATCTCATTAATTTTCAGCTTGAGTTTAATTTATGTTTAAAGGCATTTTATGCTGTAATCATTCTATAGTTTCATTCTGACCATTTATTCAACCAGGGACCATGTTGTACTTCAGTTTTCAAACCTTTCATCCACATGATGCATATAGGTAAAAGTAATCTTTGCAACCACAATATAAAAGAATATCACTATTTTGCTATTTGATGCTGGTGCTGACCAGCGCTGGTAGATTAAAGGGACATTTTAAATCACCAACACTGAGTGGTAGAGTGTGGACTGGATGAGAATTTTTAAACCCACATAATATGTAGAGATGCCACCGTGAAAAATATTCTTGAAATCAGAAAATGAAAATGATATTTTTGTTGTTATTGAAATGCTTAGGCTCCTCAATAAGTACATTGTTCGTATTCTAATCAGGAAGTTAGACTTGAGGCCTGTCCTCTGCACTTTAATTTTTAATTTTTTTTTTCCTCTGCCTGAAAGAGCAGAGTTAATGTTTTTTAAAAATGTTATGCTGACCTTACTTTCACTTGACATGCACTGTAAATTTTNNNGGGGGAATCATGACAGAATGGTGTTCTATTATTTTTGTCTAGGATGTTGTTTTATTATTTCAAATTATGCATGGCCACTTGGATGAAGTATCTGGAGGAACTTGTCCACATGTGGATGGTTTATTGGATAAGAAATTGAATGGACATTCACAGTATTCAGCATTTCCTTGAAATTAAGCATTCACAGTGAGGGCACCACTTTCTGCCGTGGTCATGGTACAGATTTTTTTTGTCTTCAGCTTTGAATGTGTCCTTGGGTTTTTGCAGTGTGACTGCTCTTATCTCCTTTCTTGCCACATCAGGTGAGGAAAAGGTTATTGGTCATGCTCCTTTTCTGGTTGTATTGTCACAACAATTTTCATTGTGAGAATATCACAGGAGGAGGTCTGATGCTGTCTGTCATTGGTTTTGCTTGTGTGAAAGTACCTCATGTCACAGTGCCACCTGCCCATTGGAATATAATGTAATATTTTGTTCCTAGTGTTTTGAAGGAGGTTTTTGTCTTTGGCATTCATAACAGGCAGAAGTGTCCATTCAAGTTGTCATTTCAAATGTGTTTTGAAACTGTAATTTGGTTGTTTGTTTTTTGGGTTTTTTGTGACAAAAGTGTGAGTGGATGTGTTTTTAGTGTTTGTTGATGTATGTTTCACAGTGAATGGGAGTGGAGGAAATTTTGCTCAATCTGTTTTTCTTAGAAATTCACCAGTTCTTAATTTGAGTAGAGTAATGGGGTATGGTAGGGGATGGAGGATATCATCTCTTGTCTAATATGTAGTTTGTAAAGTTTTTATCTTGGCAATTCTCATTATGAAACCTGTATTTATTTCATCTTTGTCTTCTTAAAAAAAAAAATACAATTTAAAGCAAACCTACAAAATGCTATATAGGAATCGTTCAATGCTTGTCACAAAAATAACAGGATCTTGTGTATACTAAGTTTGGTGCTAACTGATGCTTGTTAATGTTCTTTAACATCTTATGTTCTTATAAAAGGTTATTATGCACATTCATTTTCAATCATTGTCAGATACCACCACATTTCATTCCTAGTGGTTTTTAAACTGACTTTTTTTTTTCTGGTCTTGCATTGTTTTCCATTGTCATTTTTTTCACCTCTGTACATCATCTTGTACAAAATTTCATAAATCATATATTTATTTCCTCTTGTGGATCTTGTCTCATGTAAAGGAGATGTCTGTTTCATGGTTGTTTAGTGATGTTAGATGTTTTGTCAGTTGATTCCCAAATTTTGTATATTCAGTTTGTAAGTTTCCATGATTTCTTTTTTTAAACAATGAGACTCTAGACTTTTTGATTGCTTTGTGTGAGTTGTCTCACAGTGTGAGTTGTCTCACAGAGTAAAGCGTGATTTGTTTAACAGGGTTTTTGACCATGTATGAATTACCGGTGGCAGAAAGTAAAGGGCTTAAATATTTTCATGAGGTTTGTGTATCTGAGAATATACAGTTTGATGAATGTCCTGTGTTTTGGCATATGAAACAAATCTCATTTCATGTATGTACATATAATTTTGCATAATATAGTTGGTATGTTTATGGTGTATGTGGATGTGCATGTACTTTGGCAACATTCTGATGTTAATGATAATAACAGAAATAGTCTAGAACTAAACCATGATATGGGCGGCATACATTTGAAGTCATGTTTGCTTTGCTGGCCCATTTTTATGAAAATTCTACGAGCACAGCATTTCAAGCACTTTCATTTAATATTAACAGGATCATTGCTGTCTTTATGTGCATCAGTTTAGAAAGCTTCTCATAGCCTCTTGTGGATGCAGAAACAAGAAGATACTCATCAAGATTACACAATGAGATAGTATGTAGCATATATACATCTCATATAAATTTCTGCAGTTTCAAAGTACTGTGATAGCTGATAATGGAGACACAGCTATGTAAATGGAGAAGTACTTCATGTAAAAAAAGAGGATGTGAGAGCTATAGAGTCAGATATCTGCTTTCAATGCCTTTTTTGCTTTTAGTACTTTTTTTTTTTAGTGTGTATTAGGAGACACAACTTTAAGGCCATGGCATCATGTACTTCTACCACCACTCAGATGGTGCACAAACATAATTATATTGTCATCTGTATGATAAAACTTTGTACTGCTTTTGTTTTTGGCAAAAATTTGATCCAAATTCCATTTGTAAATATGAAAATTTGATTAAAAAAATTTTAGGACTTTAAACCTCCTAATCCATCACCCCTGGTCAAACCTCCCAGTTCTTTAAAAATGTCACCAAGCATGTCACTGATATTTGCAGATTTAAGAGATGGAAAATCAGATTATTTCTAAACCGCAGGTGCCATATACTAATAATTTTTTCACAAATGTACTTTTGCTTTTATATATACAGTCACTAATGTATCTTGTATACAGTTTTGATTAGAAGTATGTTATTAGTAGGTTTGCTGACTCAAATCTACACAATGAGACCTTTACCCCATAGATGATTTTATTGTGCACATTTCTCCTGTCCCAGCTTACCCAGATGAGATGGATTGGTTTTGATCCTTATCTAAAATTTCCAAAATTGGCACAGTGAGGTTTTATCATACAGACATTGATACATATTCCTCCTTATGTTTGTGGTATTTCCCAGTTCTGTTTCCTTTAGTACACAGCCTGGAATACATCTGGCTCAGGCTTTCAGAGTCAAAACGATTGACAGTATTGCAGAACTGTTATAAAACCCTTTGCCCTTTTGGATTCCAAGAGAACTTCAATTGGACATACAAATAGTGATGACAAACTTTCTTCTTTTTCTCCATATTGTTTGGGGTTCTACTCTACTGGCAACATTGTATGTATATAAGGATTCTTACAAACATCTTTCTTCAACTTCCGTTATATGATCAGTCAGTTTTTTTGGTACCAACAACTGTGTGCAGAGTTTAATCACTTCATTAACATCAGACGGTGTTGCCTGTATTTTGTTGTGTTGCACATGAGAATAGAGTGGTCTATATCTATTGGTAAATGCTTGTGACTGGAAGATCTTATTTTTGCCAAAGAATTACTGGAGAGTTTGTGAGTTTGCACCAATCAGATGCTAGCACTTGACCTGTGTTTGAGTTCAGCATGAGTGATTTCAGTTTGCTGATATTATGTTCTTGTGTTTTCACAACTTTGTAGTATAATGTTTCCATGGATAAAAAGAATGTAATAAAATGTTCAGAATTTATCTAGGTGTTTTTTGTTTTCTTTTCATAAGACCATCTTATAGGTAGAAGTGTAGTTTTCAAGATACATTCTGATTTTAGGATATTATGTATCATCTAGTGCGGTCATGGCAAATTTTCTTTCGGGGATTGTTGGAACAGCACCAATGAGGAATTTTTAAAAAGGGGTTAGCCATATAGTGTCATTCAATAGTTTTGTACGATATCTATACTGTATATCTTATATAATTAAGTATATATATAGTCATATTTTATATGCCTTCTGCATCAGTATAGATGGGACATTTGAAATCACAGCAAACCAGAGGCATGTGATTTAGGAAAAGAAGGAGAAAGGCTAATGAAATGCAGAGGTCTTCAGTATTAAGAAGTGAGTTTGGACAGAGCAGAGAAAAATGCACAGACAATAATGATGAGAGAATTCTGCTAAAAAGTGAAGAAGGTGGCACCTATGCAGTCATCATGAACTGCATGGAACGTGGGCTAGATGTCTGAATCAGTTTAAGTGTGTCAAATATTGAATCAGGAGATTCTTAGGTATTTCTTGGAAACTGCTGAATTGACAGTGAAATGTGATTTATCACACCTAATAGAAACAAACTAGCAGGCACAATCTGAAAATTGAATGTATACTGTAATCAAACTTTCACCAAACAAGGAGCAACAAAGAAATAAATAAGATTTACAAAAATTGTTTTGTATACTCTTTTACACAAGACATGAAAAGGAAACAAAGACAAATCACCACTTTCATAATCAAGTACAACATCAACAAGTGACAACAGCCAGGAATATTTCAATGACCTACCTACCATTTAAAAGTATGCCATGCAGTTTGTTCAGAGGAAACATAACATTTTTATACACACCTTTCCTAAGTATGTTGCAGTGGGATAAAAAATAAACCCAAACTGCAGAACTGCTCACAGAGCCTTGTTTGTTGCAAGTATCTGACAGCATGATGGCAAAGTCTGGTAAGAATTTCTATTATGGATGAGGTGCAAACAAGTTGCAAAGTTATTCCTTTCTGAGCTTCTTCTCTGCACTCATTTAAAATTAAAACTTCATTGGATTGTACCCTGGCCCTTTAGCCATGTTATCAATCAACCAAGTCAGTGAGTGTTATTTCTAGTCCTTATCTGAAGCAAGATAAAAAAAGGTCCAGATTTTCATATATTTACATATATAGAGTTAAAAAATATTCTTCTTCAAGATTCCAAATATTCTGCACAATTCGTTTATTTTTTTCCTGTCCTCTGGCAAATTTTTTAAAAAATTTGATCAGCAACAACAATCTTCACTCACATCATCCATCACATCATGGGTTGTATGCACTGCTATGTGAAGCCCATTTATGCCATCTATATGAAACCCACTGATGCCATGTCCAACTTAACGCAGTCTGATTGTTGCAACACTTCGATAAATGGGACTGTGTACCATGCTGTGATGTTTCATTTTCAAATCAACATTTCTGAAATGGACAGCATGGTAATTCTGTAGTAATCAAATGTTGTATTGGTGCCATTTTAAATCAAAAGATCTGACACTGCAATACTTCGAGAAGTGGGCAAACAACATTAGAACTGTTAAACTTATTTTGATCAACATACCAGTTATGGAAGTGTTATAGCAAGCAATCAAATTTCATGCAGTCCTTGATGCATGATGAAGATTTTGGAAACCATGTTATGATTGGTATGGCTTGTTCAGTTAAGATAGCACCTCAAGAAACTTCTAAGTGCCAAAGAGCAAAGAGATCAAAACAGGAAGTGAACAGTGATAAATTATATAAGCATCTGTCAAGCACATCACACTTGCAACACCCTCTGACATATGTATGAATGTGCAGATGCAAAGAAAAAAATCTCCCTTTACAGAGAACATACAGAAGCTTTTTCAGGACTGACTTTCAAATGAATATAATGCATCATGAAACTGAATCATAAGCTTATCACCCAAATCTATAAAAGAATTCATAATGATTTAGCAGACACAAAATTTACTTTGAAAACAATCTGTCTTTAAAAAGAATACATGAGTGTTAGGTTTCCTTAGCACATAGCAACTTAAGCTGAAATTTTCATCAAAGAAAATGGGGGGACTCCACTGATGGGGCTGACCAGCTAATCAAGTTGTTGTGTGGGGTGGACCCCATTTTACCCTCACATGCTTGTAATCAACTACTTGGCAAACTAAGTTGGTGTATGCATGAGAGGCCTAGAGTTTGTGAGGTATGGTAAAAGTTGAATGATGGTCATGTGGAATGTTAAAAATACAGTCAACTCTGCTTAACTGCAGTCCAGATAATCACAATTTCCACTTAATCACACCATCTCCACATAGTAAATTCTTTCTATATATATAATATATATGGATAATTGTAGTTGCTTTTAACCACAACTTTCTCCATGTTCTCAAGGAGTTGCAATTAAACAAAGTTGACTGTAGTTCACATGGCAAAGAATGAACTTAACTACACTGCTTTCACTGACAGGTTTCAAAATCCAGGAAAGTTGCCCTTGAATTTGCTGAAACAAAGATATTCTTCCCACTAAAGAGGTGGGGTATATTCTAGGATGAACCATGAACTTAAAAATAGCACAAAATTCCTTGGGAGTTCCTGAATATAGTATTTCTTAATACTAAAAAGTTTTCAGCTACAATCAAGAAAAATCTGGAAATCCAGTTTAACCAACACCACGGCTGGTTCCATGCCTGCTGCTCAAGATTATAAATGATTCCCTTTCACCATCACAACCTATTCCACTACATGTGCTTGTGTTCATCACAACATCAGAGTTTAAAAAAACTATTATATCATTATGCCTCCCAAAATGTTATTATCCAATCAGCATTATTATAGACAAAATGATTACACAAGCGATGTATTTTATTCATCTTCACCTACACAACAGGTGGGACAGAAGTGCATGACTCCCACTTGTAGTGAGTCTCCAAACTGGGCTACTTCCATCCTTCCCTTTCTCCACCCTATCCCTTTCCCTTGCCCTGGGACACCAATGCATAAACAGAACATCACGTGAAAACCGTTGCACTCTATAAAAATCATGGCCAGAAGTGCAGATAATATCACAAAAGTAACTTCCAATTTCCACAGAATTTTCAAATATTCACATTTATAGCAAGGTTAAGAAGCATGTGAGCTGGCAAACAAAAGTCTCTTTGATGCAGTACATGCTTTCATACCTATACAAAACTGATTTATTGTGTGCATGTAACTGATTTATTGTGTATATGCACGTTCCAAGACTGATGCTGATAATAATATACTGGCTTCTGTTACATATCACCTAAGCTTCATACAAATGCCTCCACTTAGAAGATCAAGTAAGATTATGATCATCCATTCAATTATGCTTAGCCATTCAATATTGAAAACAACTAACCTAGTTGAGATATGAATTGGATGGACAGAGCAATAAGCAAGCAGTGATGAATTCAGACTCAAAGGTTTTCATCATTTGCCATGGGGTTCAACAGATCTATTTCCTACATGAGGGAAAGGGTAGGGGTGGCAGCTCCACTGAGCTATGGTGACAAATTAGAGGGTGATTTTGCTCTTGCCAAGGGGTCATAACTTATTGGAGTAAAGAGGGGACTGATAATGTGACACACAGTAAATATTTTGGCAACCTCTTAGGTTGTTTTTTAGGTGTAGACTGTGCAGTCTATTTATAGCCTACTAAGACAGTACTGATTCAAACAACAAACAGGTAAAGTCATGTTGCATGCCTACTTGCAGCACCATGCACCGGATCTGAAAGGCAATGAGCCATTTTAAAAAGCAACAGCCACAGGCATTTCAGGTAGCAAACAGTACCAAGAAAATATTGAGAGGATTTTGCCAACAAAACTTTAAAAACATCATCTCTCATGACCAGATTGGTGACTAAGAAAGATAAAACGTAAAGCCCTTGCTTCAATATAAGTAGCAAGGAACACTTGCCCGTATGGGTATGACACCAATGTTGGCGCAAGATGATTGCATTGTTTTAAAAAGGTGATATCAGTGGTAAGTCCTGCAATGTATTCATAACCTCCTTGGCTCTTGATCAATAACAAATATGGATCATTTGTGCACTAGGCTCTCCAAGAATGACTTACTATGTAAGTGTTGTATTTTTTGCAGGGATCTGATTTTCACAAATTTTGCTTCACTAGTGAAAATTACTTTCAGAGAATTACAGTTTATTCAAATATTTTCGTAAGGGCTTTTTACCATGTAAAACCGTTCTATAGGAGGCAGTAACCCTCAAGGGAAATACAAATTGTTATTTCTAGTTACAACCCTTTGTTATTTGGACACTATCAAATACAATATGTTTCTCTGTCAAAATTAATAAAGGCTGCCAAACATGTTTTACTGGCAGTTATTAAGTGATGTCACTTTGGATTACTCTAGAATTTTGCCCTCAATTCCATCTGAGAAAACTGTCATGTGGGGCCCATGAATATCAGATCCCCATGAAAAGCCATTTCTGCCTTTTCATGAAACTTAGATCCTCACGCAAGAGAAATATTTGTACGTTAAGTCTCAGACTGATAACGAAACAGGACAAGTCAAAAACAAGTTAACAAATAATGCTGTTTAAAAGATGCACATGCATTTCTCAGCAACAAATCATAATTCACAGCCAAAACAAGTCTCAGGGCAATAAAACAACAAAAAACCCTATGGGTTGAAGAAATGACAAAACAAAATAAAGGTGGAAAAGGAAAGTCAGGACAACCGTGAGAAGCAGATTTCATAAGCATCATCAACCCAACAGCCTAAGCAAAGTGGTTTTTTTTTCTAAAAATATAAACAAACTACCATTCAAATATAGAAGTTCTTTTTCTCTTCAAATCTAAATTCGTAATTGTGCTAGAAAATGATTGTAATATAACCCGGGTCAATTTCATTTTCCTGAAAATTAGAACATCATTTTAAAATATGGATTGGACATACCTGGAGATATATAAACAACTAAAATGAACATTTTCTAGCACAATCATTTTCAAATAGTAAAGATCTGAACCATTTTATTAATTTAACCCTGTTTCACACTTGCTAGGACACCTAATTACATCATATTAAAATACAAGAGTAGGTTTGAAGCAAACAATAGCCCTAAAAATTCACTGATTTAGCATTTGCAAATTTGAAAACATTCTATTCATACAAACTTCCATGACAGAAATTTTTGTAACGGTTACAGTTCTACCTATAAGAGAAAGGATTCCTGACACCCCTTATTCATGACCTAATTTAAATTAAGATAAAACTGAATTCAACTTCACAAAATCTTTACAGGCTATATCATAAGGATTCATGGTAAATCCATAATTTGTCCTCTCAACTAGCTCTGGGCTGGTGAAAGGGAATGAGGTTTTGGGGTGACATGAGGTGGGAGAGAGAATCATATAGATTAATCTTCTTGCTCAAAATTAGACAGTCTGTTCTTCTGTAACATGTTACAAACATTACCATAGCCTCATTGTTAAGCATAATCATTCTAGACAAAATACAACATCGGTATATATATAAGAAAAGGTTGGTAAGGGAAGAAAATAAAGCAATAATTTTGTAAGCAGAGTATAAACACAAAAACAATAATAGAATCTAATAAATACACTAGCATAATTTAGAAACACCCTTAATTCCCAATAAATTAATAGATAATTTAGCCGGTAAAAGCATAACTTTCTCTTGCAAAAAGATGTAGCATTTGCTAGATGGAAGCAAACACAGTAGCCTAAACAGTTAAGGCAGCCAAATTACCAAGCGGAAATAACAACAAGCTGGTAATCACAGTAATCATGATGAAACTTGCACATTAACAGCCTACGAAATTTTCCATTTTGAGATATTGTTCCCATTTATGAATTATGTTGTACAAATCCGTTTTCAGATTATGATAACATGTTATAAAAGAACAGACTGTGCTGATTCTCTTCAGAGATGTGGCCTTCAAGTTTCTTCCTCTTAGGTCTTCCAAAACCACAATACTGCAGTGAATTCCACTATTTTAACAGAATCATAGGGCTATTTACACGGCAAGCGACCAGAACTAGATGCGACATGACATACTGCAAAATATACTACAATGTCGCAACCAGAACTGGGGCATTAGACACATGACCTCAAAACACAACTCTATCCAAAAGCTCCATTTTCACAGTCATTTCACCATGTTATTTTTGTTCACTGTAAACATCTGTTCTCTGATCACACACAACAAAATTCCAAACACAGCTGCACAAAATGAGAAAGTTAACAGCCTAAATGTTTCTTGGATATGGAGCATGGGACAGAGAGAGAGAGTTATAGGTGAAAAGTATCCTTTCCATAATACAATCGACTCTGCTTAATTGCAACTCCTCGGGACCACGGAAAAAACTGTGATTAAGCAGAGTTGCCGGCCACGGTAAAATTCTTTCATGTTGTGGTTCAGTCACTGCATTGATGCCTTCAAGTCACAAAACTCTGGACTGTGTAGTAGTCTAAGAATGTTTTATTGCCGAGGCCTGCTTCATTGGCCACCTCGCAGTAACCCGGCAGACAATAAAGAATAGAATGGCACGGTCGGGTAGAGAGGAGAAGCTTATCACACCTGTCATGGCATGGCAGCTGTCACTCAGTCAACTGGTCTACCCTCTGTCGCAGTTTCAGCCATCAGTGTATATATTTATTTATCAGTTGTAATCTTTCTACCGCTGATCTTTGATATTTTTTTTTCCGACCGCTGAGGAGTTGTGATTATTCAAAGTGAGTTGCGATTATCCAGTGACTTTTAAATAGGAAAATTCGGTTCTCTGGGGAAAGTTGTGATTAAGTGGAAGTGGTGAATAAATGGAGAGTGATTAAGCGGAGTCAACTGTACAACCAATTTTGCTTCATCACAAGTCTTTAGGACCTGGAAAAAGCTGTGAATAAGAATGGGCTTGATTAAGTACGTATCAACTTTACTTCACTTTCTTGATAAAACAACCATTTCAGCTTAAAACTCTTTGACCTGATGTCATGGTATAATAGGAGCAGATTTATAAAGTTGCATATTGTCAATGCATGGCATGCTCCAAATGCATAGCCACTCTAGAAAGGTAGCCTACTTTCAAGAAAACACAGATTTATGAACAACACTGCAACTATGGGAAAAGTACAGTTATGCTGATTGAGATTAAGCAAAATTGACTGTAATTTCTCTTTTGTCACTGATATCAGTGATAAGTCAGAACGTTGAAATTATTTGTGTCAAAATAACATTCAGTGAGCTATAGCAGTCCAAGAGACATATGAAGTTATGAAATGAAATGACAGAGCATTGACTGCAAGAGGATGCAAAAGGCAGAAAATAAGAATGATATATATTGAAAAGATTAATGAAAGAACATTTCTGTACAAGTACCCATCTGTAGTACTGCCAATTTACATGAATATTATGGTAACATTGTCATTTACATAACTGATATTATATTCATTATTGTTATATGGTGTTTCTAGAATACTAATATGCGCAGTTCTAAATGAAAATTTAAAAAGAAAAAAAAAAAAATCACAGTAAGTGTTCCCTTCTGAAATTTTCCTGAGGAACAATTCAACATCATCATTACAGCTCTCAAGGATTTCTGTCCCACTGCCCATACCCAGTCAACTCTAATCGCAATAGTTTTCAAATGACAGAACATTTTTTTCTAAAGAAGAAAGTCACTGGATAATTACAGTTTCTTTCAACCACAACTTTTATATGCTCCTGAGAGGCTGCACTTAAGTGTAGTTGATTGTTTTAATTCGTGTGGCAGACAATACTAGCCTTTGTCTGTTGAGTTTATCCACAAGCTAGGTCAAGTGAGCTTGGGAAGGCCTTCTAACCTACCTAGAAAATTTACTAAAGCCTCTCTTGTACAAAGGAGGACATGTCATTCCCAAGTAAAGAAATTTCACCCGACCTGTTGTTGAATTTCTTGATACTTTTAAATTTCATGAAACTTGCCATCAGTATCATTATTTTACATCCCCAATTTAGCAAACATCTACCTATCTTTATCATCTCGATGGTTTTTGCTTATGTTAAATAACATCATCTGCCATTATAAAAAGCAGAGGATGTGACTGTGCAAGTATGATACCTGAGGGTCAATGATATCATTTGGCACAACCATAAATGGTATGGTTGATTAACACCGACAGGTGTTTGCCAAGCTTGGAGTATTTGTTTTGAGCTACATGGGTAGCTCGGGTCTCCAGTAATATATCTGTTCAACAAATGGCTAAAGGAGGCTTATCACAATGAAGTTGAACTGTTCCTCAAAGCATTATTGCATGATTCATAAGATATACATATATTAAATAAATGCATACATACAGGTTAGGAGAATAAGGTACTGTATCCATTTCATTTTTGTTCTTAAAATAATATCGTTCGTTGGAAAGGAGGAGAAACACACGTATAACCTTCCACATTTTTTTCAAAGCCAGTGCAGCAATCTTGAGTCCTTCACACTCACAACAGCAGAATAACTCTACAGATTTCTTTGTATTAGACTGCTTATGAGCTATGCTACCCTGATCAGTATATTCCATCACAATGTGTAATTCCATTACAATATGTGAAGTATGATGTTTGTTTTGTTTACTGTAATATAAAAAATCCATTTCAGGTTCTGTGAACTTCTAATGTCTTGACAGATGTGTTATTTTCTTAGAGGGAGCTACCAGGGTAAAGTTGATGAATCTAGCAACATCTCTGAGACTATGTGCAACCGGAAGCTTTTGTGGAATGTTAAGGTTAGGTAAAACACACACTTGGGCCTGGTTTAGGGTTAAGAATGTAAGAGTGTACATGTGGGCAAATATGGACGCAAACAAAGCAGGTATTGGAGGTAGCATGTAGGACTGGCTGGTGCAGGAACAGATTAAGATGATTTTGGGACCCAGCAACTCACTCTATGATGGTAAAATGACTCAGTTCTTGAGAGGCAGAAGGCCCCTTAGATCCTTTGTGAGATGCAGGGTCCAGAGGTCCATACCTGGATGGTGTGTTGTATAAAAGATATGCAAATATATCTAATATCGCCTCTTGACAACTTAACAGTCTTAAGCACCAATTTGGGCAAAACTGGGTAAACACAGTTTTGGAAATCTTGGCATTTCATATAGCCTTTTCATCATTATTTCCATATGAACAAACCAATATATGTGTCATGCTAAACAGCTTGCCTCTTGAACTAAAATTAAGAGGATGTCAAAAACTTCATTTTTCTCGTAAACATGGTGGCAGTTGAGACAATAAGCTCTCAAGGGGTGATAGGTTTCTAAAAATGTGTAGCTTGCCGGTAGAAATATCAGTGCCATTTGTGAACACTGCTTTCACTATATTTATGACAGCAACATTTCTAAAGAAATTTGAACAATTTTTTCCAAGTATTTTTCCGAAAGTCAAAACACCTTTTTCCAGAAACTAATTTGTTGGGAAAAAGTGAAATGCCTTTACGGAAAGGATTCGATACTGAAGGTATATTCTGATTCATTTTAGGTGGCATTCACATAAAATATGCTATAAAATACACACATAAAAACACTAACAAAGAATAATTATTTGAAGGATGAGCATGCAGTTTCAGATACCCTAGCATTTGAAAGAGCCGACACATTATTTAAATTTTCTATGAATTTGCATGATTGTCTAGCCCTGAAAGATGTTGTGGTTTCATTATGAAATTTTATAAAGCTTCCAATTTTCCACTAAGACCACTGTGATAATTCCTACCAGCAAGTACATGACTTGAGATTAGAATGAAGGTTGCTTGGGTCCTTTCTCTCATCTACTATCACACCTGCAGCAATGTGTCGTGTAAAAAGCATTTTCCACCAAAAAAATGATTGTGCTAATCCACAAATTCATGTACCATTTCTGCATGTGGGCAAAAGTGACATTTTGCAGTTCAGCATTGAATGTCTTACATCACACCACTACTTGTACTGATTTGCACACTGCAAATGTGAATGATGAATGGAAATTCTGTCAATGCCGAGATGCTGTATGTGCTAAGCTATTGTTCTTATCACAGTACTGGCTATGAACAATCTGCTTCCCAGATGGCCACAGGAAAGACTGAGTTGATCTGCAAAGTCAGTGGACTGTCACCATAACCATCATCATCCTCATTATCTGTGGTATCATCATAGCCTTCGTCCCTTTCATAGTGTTGCTGGTTCCATGTAACAACATAGTCTTGTCTGCTAGCACCAGCTGCTGCATTCTCTCCTGGACCCGTACGAAAAATTCTGGAAGAAAAGTTCTGGGAATGCTTTGCTGTTATCATCTCAAAGTCTTCTCCTATGATACCAGTGTATTCCTCCTCCTCTGTGTGTTCCTGTCTCGTGTTGAACCATCCGAAAACAAAAAACCAAAACTGAAAAGAAATGAAAGATATAAATAGGTTAGGACAATAACTAACACAGACAATATAGTTTATCACTCTATGTATTTTTTTAAAATAAAATTATTTACTAAAGGGGAAATCTGAATTGCTCGTCATGTTATGATACATTAGTGGCGTTAAATTCTGAATTCACAAACACATAAATTAATATACTAAGCAGGCCAGGTTAACAGATGCATTCTTCTCAGAGTAATGAATTCAGTTTTCTTATTTACCAAGTCATGTCTAGCAGTTCTTCCACTGGTAATTTATGCAGTTAAAAACAAACACACATAAACCAAAAAAAAACAAAACAGTGCAACCAGTGTGACCACGTGAAATCTAGGTTAATAAACTTAAGATGATAAAAATATGTGCATAACATCCCAACAACACCATAAATATATAATACAATGAAATAATCTCAGTTGGAAACAGTAGTCCTCAATAAACACTTAACAGTCAAGCACCGAGTCAAGATAATAACATTTTTAAGGGCCATCTCATCTTGTTTCAGACTGCCAAATTTCGAAAACTACATGAAGCGCTAGTACATATAGGCAAAATAAATTCTGGTCTGAAAAACTTGTTAGAAAGAAATGTGATTTTGACTTTCTTTTGTCCAAGGCTCGATTGTATTAGTTTATACCAGGAAATGCTCACTTCTCTAAATCTCTTAATGCTGAACAGCTTTCAGATATTTTGAAAGTTTAATGTTTGAGTTTCAACATTAGTTTAGTGCTGACTTAACAAATTTCCTTGCCCTTTTTTAAAAAAAAAATCTAAAAGCTGGAGGAGTATTATGCTTCATATATTATTTTCAAACCGAGTGAACAAAAAAGCCCCTAATAATTCTTTAACCTTGTTGATCTAATTTCCAGTTTCATACTATAATAAAGCTAAGGGAGTGCATTCACGTATTGTCTATGCATTTCAATGCGAAGCCATCTATCTTCATGAAATCTAACATGCCACTTTTCCATCAACGCCAAGTTGTGTGGCTGCCTCGACAAATTCTTCTTTATAAAAATTTGTGAAATGGCCAAGTGTTGTTTTGAGTTTTCCAATACAAAAGTATTTCTTTTAATAAGAGTTCATAGTCTAAAAATTGCGGCATGCTTTGTTGTTCAGTGTTTACTCTCAGTCTGTACAGTATGATAAATTCATTGTGTAGTTGCGTTAAATATGTTTATATCATTCAAAGAATGGGTGCTGTTGCTAATACAGTTAAAGATTATACCTTGTAGGATATCTTAAAAGAGATTATTTTCAAAACATATTGAAACAAACAGATCTCCATATTATTTTCAGACGGACTAATTAAAATCCTTAAAACAGTTCTGGACTAGACTGAATAAGTTCCTAACGATTTCATGGTTGAGTATTAAGCTTCCCTCTAGTCTCTACTTCTAGCTTCAAAAACAAGGTCTTTTGGATCCAGTGAATCTGCCCCAGGCTACAATGACACAACAGAAATAAATCCCTGTACATTCTCTTAGAGGCAAACTGACACGCTCTGCACTGTTGGCACCCACTAAATATTTCTAAGGTGTCAGACTGAACTTCCTACACAAAAAAGCCATTTTGGCTGCTCTGGTTTCGCTGTGTATTGATTTGACACTGTCTGGAAACAAAGTCATTTGTACCATATAATAAGGCTGATGTCATTTCATTGCAGTCCTCTTAATTGCACCATATTTAAAAAAGCAGCAACATTGTAAATGTGAAACACAAATGATGTCACTTAACTGCTCTATCTACATAATTCCAACATTTTCCAAGCTCATAAGGAGTTTGTGATTAAGATGTGTCAACCATACATTATGGAACCTATGAATGAATTTGCTCACAGACATCAAAACTCGCAACATCACTTTCAATAAACAGCAGAGAAACCATCAGTCAGTATAGCGTATGTCATATAAATATGAATGAAACACTTGACTCAGAACTGGTGAAAAGCAATATGTAAATCATAAAAGTGCAGCAGTATTTACTTGACTGGAGATAAAAAACAATGACCTCTGGTTCGTTTTGTAATATTTATGCATGGTTCCTATTATAAAATCTATGTGTGGTTCATTATATAATATCTGTGTGTCACATATTTTAGCAAACAATCAAATCTCTTAGCCTGACTTACTTTACCATGTCCAAATCTCATTATGTACCATTGTGTCAAATTTCGATAAATCTAAATGGTATGAATAGCACAATACTGGCCTAATCCATGAACTATATTGCATATACCATATATACATTATCAAGGCTTGGAAAAGTTATTGATCTAAAGATGAACATTCAGGGGACAACACTCATTAAGTACATATTCACAACTATCACTATTAAAAAAAAGCCATCACATCAAAAGCTGAAGTATAAATTAGTTTTTCTTTCCTTCTGAGGGTATTAATGTAGTGATGTGTTGTGCCAAATCCTTGCTCATTACAAATACAACTGTTTATGCCAATGCGCATGCTAATGCCCGAGTATTTTCTTTTCAAAGTTCACTGAGGTAGACTGTCAATATTCACGTTGTGCTGTCAGTTGTTTTTTTCTCTAAGTCAATAGAGACACTCCCCACTGTTTCTGCCTAGCAGGCTTGGGCAAGTTTAGCTCATGAAGGGAAAAAGCTCTAAAATCATGTTTAGCTCAGTTCCATGAAAACTGGGTAGTTTTCAGACCAGATCAATTCCGCTTGGTTTTTTGAAAGCGGCAATTGGTTCTGATTTTTGAATTTGAACTGAACTGAAATTTAGGTAGAAAATTAAAGTTCAGATCAAACACCCAAAATAGCCACTGTTTAGATCCATATCAGTTAGTCCAAAGGAGCAACTGAGCTCCGGTCAAGTTTATGGTGGCTCTAAATCTCCTATTGTCTACATAGAATTTTACACACAAGAAAGGCCACTTAAAAAATTCAAAACCATGGACTGGCTTCCTGGACTTTGAGTTTATGAGGTCTGACTATGTCCACTTCTCTTTCATGCAAGACAGTATTCTAATGTGGCCATTGCCTACTGCAACATTCCTCTGTGCAGAGACTAATTAGGGAGAGCCTGATTAGTGAGTTTCATAATTTTGTGCTCCAGGCATCTTAGTAATTCATAATGACATTTCATCCACTCGTTCATATATAGCCCAAAACACCCTTTGTATCATAATTATTTAAATTTTGATAATATTTTTAATATCTTTACATAGTCCTGAAAATCTAAACAGGTACTATAATTTATTTGAACAGAATTTGCTGATAGTCTGAGCGCACCCCCACCGCCTTCCCCACAAACCTCCAACCAAAAACATATTTACATAAAAATGTCATAATAACATCAAACTACCACTATTACAATGTGTGCTCTAGGAATGCACAGTACTTAGCATTATTGCTAAATAGTTTTCAACTTCCCAGATTTACTGTACTTAGTTATTTTTTTCTCTCTCAAAATTGTTTCATGAAACTATAATGCATATTGAACATTTAATTCTACAGCATATCAAACAATATGCATCAATTAGGGGCAAATGGAAGGAGACAAAAGCAAGACGAAATCTGGGGTGCGGCTAAAAAGAAAAATTAAGCTCAGCACATAAAACTAAAAACAAAATAAAAAAATGCTAGCTTTGGTCTAGACTGCAGCTTGGGTAGAAGAAAAAATGCTGAGACACCATGCATATCATGAAATTTAATTTCTCTTTCCTGATTTTGCCAAACAGTGTAAACTTGCCTAGTTTACCCAACATCCATATTTATTCAAGAAGAATGAAATAGGTAACTGATATTGCAAAAGCAATGGATGAGGGGAAATATTATGTCCATAATTGAATGCATCTTTATTTCCCCATATACTTTCTGTTCACTGTTCTCACAATTTCTAACAAATTGCAAATTTGGTCCATAACTTATATCTTCATGCATTTCAATTTGTAGGCCTACTTGCTACATATCTGACAATGCCTTGAACTGCCTTAATCAGCTTTCTTTCCCCACTTGCTCTGGTGTGTTTTACAATATCCTTTCTGTGTACATGCTTTAACTGCCTGATCCTTTTTTTTGTAATTTTCTTAGAATGAAGTACTACATGAATGCCACTTTCTCAAAATGTTGAATCCTCCAGTTCTTTACAACTCAAGATTTCAAAAATACTTGAATTTGCTGGGGATACCACTTGGATCTTTAAAATAGAAACTGAGACTGTTTGACATGGGAAATAAATGCAGTCAACTGACTGCAGATTGCAGTGACATGTATCCAGTTATGTAATAATTTCCATTTTTGAGATCACTCACTGGAAGCATAAAATAATTCTCAAGGTGCCTGAACTGAATCTTATATTCTGAATCTGGTCACTTCATACATTAAGTGTCCCAAGTCAAATCCAGCACAACCTAGGAAATTTAATATGTGGCATCCATGTGCACAACGCATGCTACAGAATGGATGACCAACAATTTGTCAATATCATAGCATCTTAACAGAAAGCATACTGTACATCAGACTGTGCAAGAATGCCATGTAAACAGTCATGCTTGGAAATTAAAGAAAGGGTGGCTTTAATACACGAAGAGAAATATCAAGGCAGTTAACAAACAACACCAAAAAAAAGTTTTATTCAAAACAGGAGCATAGTCACAAGTAAAAGTTGACCAGAGTGAGAACAAAAAAATTATACACTGATGTGCCAGATAAATAACAAAGGTGGGGGGCTCGAAGCTATGACTGACTTCAGGCAAATACCAAACAGACTGGCGTACCTTGTGTCCAGATGTCTGAACACACTGATGCGTAAGGCTACAACTTAGTTTCTCTGGTGCCATTCGGCTTAGTTTTGGAGGTTTCATTAAAACAGTGCATGGGAAGCTCAGATATTTCTTCTTCTTCATCTTCTACATCTGACCCCACTAGCGCGTCAAAGCCTGCCTCTAAGATACGCAGAAATCTGAGAACGACACACAAAAGCAAGGGAAGATAAGTTTGTTCTTTCTTTTTTTTTTTTCTTTTCAAACAAAATCAATAAGAAACCAGGACTAATCAACACACACACGTATGCAAACAGAAAAGCAGACAACTCAGGAAAACCTTGGAAATTATCACATGTTATCAATACAAAATTAGATCAGCACAGTGAGGAAGTTATTTTCATAAAATACAAATGAAACGAGTGGTGACTTGTGATCTTATAACACCACAACACCCTTAAGCCTGCACAAATTAAGAAGAATAGACCTGCTAGATAAACATATATCTACCAGGTAACTGAATGAAGGGAGGTGCCTTTTTTTTTTCAAATTGCTAGCACCCAACTGCCAAAACAAAACTGATTGGCATGTTTCTAAATAAGTGGAGTAGAAGGCCAAAGAAATCAAGCAGACTCACAAACGCTACAGAAAAAAAAAACAAACTACTACAAGCTCTGCTGGAACAACTCATTCTGCCTTTACATAAATCATTTGGAAGGAAGAGAGTGAAGAAGGGAGGAGGACAAGTGACAAGGAGAAAGCATATAGAGGAATATCAAAAGGTAGACAGACATCTAAACAAAGAAAAAAGGAACTAAGATGTGAAAAGAAATAATGAAAGACAAACTTCCTCACAAAGAAAGAAAATGAGAGGAAAATAAAGAACCAACCAGTAAGAAAACTGCAGCCTTTCAATTACATGAAAAACATGATCCCTGAAGACCGCCTACATGATTCAAGTCAATCATTATCCCTGATTAAACTTTCAAAGAATCAGAGTAATACTGCAACTAATATTTTAAAATACCAGTACGTTCCACAATGCAACTTTTGTCAATCAAAATTCATTGTCTTCAAGGTATATTAACACCCTTGCTGAATGGAAGATTACATCACTAAAGCAGCTTCTTTCATCTCTTAAAACAGAAGATGAGAAAGACATTTTTAAATCCAGAATTCAGTGACATACTGTTAAGACAAATAGACATTCACATATTGTGTTCTTGTTGAAGAGGGCCTGAAACATGTCAGAAAAAAAAATTGATCCTACTGGTTTGCATCTTGGCTCTAGACTTTAGATAAAAGTTTCATATTTTGTGGTATCTACACAGTGCATTACAGAACTAAGAAGGCACAATTTTCTTCTCAGTAAGACTTTTAGATCGATAAAACATCTTGATGAGTCAGCGAGAAACCTGAATTCCTGAACTTTCAATCAGCAGTTACATCTACAGGAGGGAAGAGGGAATTTTATGCTGGTAAGAAGATAGTTATATTTTCGATCTTTTATCTTGCCAGCAACACTTGATACCTCAATGTTCATTATTAAATAAATAAATGCCCCATCTTTGCAAAACATAACTGTTTAAGTGAAACCACTGTACAGACTGTAACAGCCAAACACAACAACAAGGAAGGGGGCATGTGTATGAATAAACCCAAAAAAAATTCACTTCCTGGTGAAAACATATGACTGGAATACAGCAGGAAAAGTCACATCTCAAACTGAAAAATGTGCAGTGTGCTGACAGAAATGGACAGGATCAGGAGTTTTAACAAAACAAAAAACTATCTCAGGTTTCACGTATGTCACACAAAACTATGCTTGGGAGAAAGATGATTAAAAAAAATTCAGTCATCGAATTTTCCAAACAGCCTAATTTTCTGGAAACAGGGAACAAAGAGCAAAACAACCAGCAAGACACAAATCAACTTCATTCCAAACAATGAAAGACTGACTTCTGTAAAGCCACATGCACAACATAACTGGCCAATTCCACAGAAATGGCACATCCTGATACATTATTAACAGAACACTTCAGTATCAGCTCAGCAGGGCAACACAGACTAGATCTGATTTCCACCCAAAATATGAAGAACCAAATCAATTAACATTTTATAGGTCACACAGAAAGTTTTAAATTGTCATTTCCAATGGCAACCCACAAAATTTACTCTGCTTGATCTTCAGCTGTTTAATATTTTATGGTTACGGTTGAATTTATCTTTAGCACAGTGTGCAACACCAAGTATGGAATTCTGGGAACAGCTATCTTTAAACAGAGCCCAAACCTGTCAGATCTGTCAGAGATGTCACATTTCAAATGGAATTGCCCAAATCTTTCATATATACTTGTAGATTAAAAGACAAAGCAAGAAAGCAAATAACATTGTCTTTCTGCGTCATACTTTTGAAAAGTCTCATTTTTTCAGTCATATATCCAGCTGGATGGGTAGATTGTCGATAAGCTGCTGAAAACTGGAGGAAGCAGAGGGAAAATATAAACACGTTGACAAAACTGACATCAGCTGCAACTACTTTATTTGTAACATTTCTCATCAATAGATCTGTAAAGGCTATGCTGTATAAAGAGAGAGAAGTGTTTAATGTATGTTGAATAGGGAGAGAGAATCTTTAACTTCAAAACATATCATATCTAGGGGTGGATTAAGCCTTTGATAAAACTGAAATCAATTGGACTTGGGCACTTTGTAGTACTCATATGACTGGAACTGTGAAATATATGCAGTATAAGGAAAGGAGCACTTACATGTAACTTCAAAAACAGAAATATCAGTGGTTTCAGTTACAGACAAACAAAAATCAGTTGTAATGATTTGATTGCTGCAGTCCATGAGAGTGGATCAGTTATGTGTAAGCTACCTTGAGAAAGGAGCATTAGTAGAGACAAAATCATGAACAAGAGTGGACTGTGTTAGTGAAAACTTCACTGGGAAATCTGTGGAATTTTGTCACAATTGACATCTCATCTAAAGGAATGAAAGTCTATAAGCCTGCTGTTAAACCCAAACACTGGCTTTGTCAGAGAGCTTCTCCTTTGAGGGCAAATTTAATAGCCCATCTGGCTTCTGTCATGCACAGAAATCCCAGTATTCCTCATTAATCTGTAGACCTAAACTCTAGTTATAGTTGAGATGACAAAAATGTCTGGGCTTGTAAATGGCTGGTAACTGCAAATGTGGAAACTAACAGGACACATGAGCAATTCAGAATATGTGCTTGTTTGTTTGTAAAGTGTGACAGTAATGTTTGCATATCAAAGGTGTCTCAATGACTGAGGTTACAGCAGAGCTTCAGAGTATCACCATGTACCTAAAATGTCTGGATACTCGTTGTTATTAGTCCTCAATGAAGAAGACCCAAACAATGAATATAAAGACCGACTTTGCCCCCATTGCCAAGAAGTAGAAGATGAATACCACTGTTTGGTGATGTGTCCGAAATTTAGTAAGTTAAGAGGGAAATATTTACCTGCTTGTCTTATGATAAAACCAAGTATGGCAAAGTTTGTGAATTTACATATGGAAGGAAATAGTGATGAAATGATTAAGCTGGCAATTTTAGCTTATGTAGTGATAAAGGAATATAACAAAGAGCTTTGAGCAAGGTAACGGTCATTCTCTGGTACAGTAGGAATGTATGAATTACATTCAGGAATTTAGAAATATGATGAAAATTAGAAACTGCTGTAAGGATGAGCAAAAGTGAGATAGACAGCATGGATGAAGGTGGGAGAAAGACGAGGAAAAAATAAAACTGGGTTGTGCATGTTAATGTAGAGGATTGAATTTGTGTATATTGTACTGATATGTTTCTTTATTTCTTTCCTTTCTTTCGCTAAGCAGTTTGTTTTGGGTTTTTTTCTTTCCTCTTGGCAATGTACATATTGTGTTTTCTTAGAAAAGTTACTGTGTAATGATTATCACTGTGTAAGTGTGAAGCAAAGTGTTTGGCGTACGCCTAATAAAGATTTTGAACTTGAACTTGTTATGCTGTGGCCCCAGGTCCCTCTTTTTCCACCACAGATCTTGAACACCTCACAAACTCAAAATCATGGGCTGGAACTTTGATATTCAAATTTGTAAGTTCCATGGTCATATGGTTACTAAGTCTCAGATCCACACAATGCCTGCTCGCATAACTTCACATTAGTACTAGTCTACACGAGCAGATCATGTTTTGCAAATCATGAAACAATTCATGAATTGGCCTGGCACAGCTGTGGGAAGCCTGATCATTTTCTGTTGCATCACCAAAGCTGCTCAACAGACCTTGGACTCCTAAAACCCAGTTTACTCCGTTATCTTCAACCCTGAGAGTAACTTTATCCTGTCAGACTAGTTCTAGTAACTGCTCCTTCACTGTTAACATCTCTGATGTGTGTGTGTGTGCTACCAAAATGTGCTTGCAAACTGAATGGGTGTTCTGTGATGTTGCTTGGGTGCAACAACCTGACAAACACTTGTATATATTGCAGCACCCAAGTTGTGTTGGATGTTCTTTTGTAGGCCAGTGGCCTATGTTCCATAAAATCTGAAGCCACAAAATATAAGCATCAAAATCTAGCTTGCTTGAAATCCTGCAAACACCTTACCGAAGGCGAATGGATGAAATACCCTCAGCTATGTGCCTAATGGGTAATAAAACAGTGTTATAAAACCTGCATGTTCACTTACCTGCAAATTATACCACAGAATAATCATTCAACCATACATTTCATATTTTACATACAAGTAAGTCTCACCAGAAATTTTGTTGTTGTTGTTGTTGTTGTTTGTGATAGGGTTGTAAATAAATCTGACTTCTGATAATTTATGTCTTTAGAGTCCACATACAAAATGTATGGCTTCTAGCACATCCATTTAGTAATTTCCTTCTTATTTCTATTACAATTTCACTTTCATCTAAACACAGAGAAATAAAGGAAAATCAACTCTTTTTGGATCAGGATTTGCTGAGGTTTAACCAAATTAATGGAAATGTTTGTAAGCTTGGTGCCCTCAATCCATCCTCCAACTCTACAGAAGTATGTACATAATTGTCTTCTTGTCCACCTATATTCACTCAATTTAATCCCATAAATTATGTATTACATCTTTCGCATTTGCTGGGTTGGTAGCTCCAATGAAAGGTTATATATGAGCTAATAAATTGAACTGAATTGCCAAAGGGTCTTGATGACTTCAGCAACTCTGATTTCAGCTATGACAAGTGTTGCCAACATAAAAGGTTTCAAGAACATAACCTTACCACTTCCCAAGACACAACATATGCCCTCCACCACAACATTACTTTCCCTAATGTTAAAACAAAAACACCCATTCAATCAAAGCTAGCAGGTAAGGAACACATTGTACTGTAATATACGAGTCACAAACACAGCTGTTGCAAATGGTTGAGACAAACTGCCTGCCACCTAACACATGACAGCATAATTTCACTGTGAGTGAGTAATGTGTTGAGCCCTCAGTCCAACTGAGAGCAGACTCTTAAAAATAAAAATTCCTTCATGGCCCACACTCTACCAATGTAAAGAGTTAACTTTTTTTTCATGCTATGGGTCTATGCCCATACTCTTCTTTTTTATCTTGACAAGATCTGACAAACATTTGCATCTTGTCACTCTCCAACAGATCCATTTCAATAAAGTTTAACAAAAGTTTTGAAGTCTGAATATGGGTGACAGGATCAACGTCATGGTTAAAGCTTGAGTAAAGGTTAGGGTCTGGACAAGACCGTAATAATGTTAAAGCGGTTTTACAACACCATAACTTCACTGCACTCTTGAGCAAAAAAAAAAAACCCCAAATATTCTGTGAATGCTGTGGGGATGAGGGGAGGGGAGGAGGACTGAGCATGGTGCCACATCATACTGGCTGCTTAAGAAAGTGAAGAAAATTATGTAAACTTCTCAATCACTATGCACTGAGTGAAGAATAGTACTTAAGGTGGCTTTAATGTAAAATTAGTCACTGGCATTAAAGTTAGCTGCACTAAGACAGGAAAAACAAACATGTGCCTGGAATACCTGTGTGTGCACTGAAGGCTGAACATATTATAAAAACAGCTGAGAAATTCACAGCAATCAAAAATAGGCGTAAAATTTTTAATCAGTACTTCTACCCTGGCTGATGCTGCACCATGTCTAGTGACACAATTGAATGGATGAGAAGGAAGAGCCAAATTCTGTGTAAATAAAAAGTGTAATCTCAAAAAAAAAAAAAAAGGGCAAAACAAAGTGAAGGGATTAACTTACAATTTTCTAATTCCTGATTCCTTCTTTACACCGGTCTTCTCATCTGGTTCTCTGTTGATTGGTCCATATACCAGTACCTCTTCACCCATGTAGGAAGATTTTCTAGAGATAAGGGAAAATGGCAATGTTATCAATGATGTACTCGAAAACAGTGTTTAGTTTGAAATAAAGTCATGAGGAGGGTTTTATTGATTTGTCTGTCACTCTAGGCTGGAAGGTATAGGATGACCAAGATTTCACATCACAATGAAAAAATTTGGGGACATTTTAAATTTTTTACTAAAGACAATGAGCACATTAGAAGAAATGCAAGGGATCTTAGTTTGCTAGGCCTTAATGTACAGTGCAAAAGGACAAAACACTAGAATATCAAAGGTGAGTAGTAGGCTAATGGCCATAAATGGAGGTCAGGATTTGTAGAAAGAAAATACTGGCTTATCCAAAGACATGAGATGGATTAGAAGCTACTGAATACCCTCATAGATCTACTGGCATTTTGAAACAGTATCCGCACACACACAGAGATGCAGAGAAAGTGAGAAAGAGAGAAATAGAGAGAGATAAAGGGACAGGCAGTCAGGCAGAAATGAGAGAGAGAGACAGTGAGAGAAGGGCTAGGGAGGAGAAGGAGAGAGAAGGGCCGAGACTAAGCCATGCTATGCAGAATGTGGTTAAATAAACATCTGCAGTGAGCAGCAGCATGTGCTTAACATGGAAGCCATAGTACCATGATAATGCCCTCATTTTGTGCACAAAAACCACCAAATATCAAGCAAAATAGTCAAGCACTGCTGCACAATGTAAACTTTGCACATAACATCCTGAGGTCCCACAATGTTCACTGCTATTTACAACTTGAATCTTCTATTTATTCACAAAGTAAGGAAAGATAATAAAATGCTGCTTTGCTCTTATGGAAATTTTCAAATTTTCAGGTCCTATACTGCTCTTTCCCTGAATCTCAACCCAATGCATTACTGTATCTGAGAGGATGATAAAGTACAGATACCTTTCAACCCAGGGTAGTGATGACCAAATCTATAAACATAAACTTAACTGAATCATGTCTTTGTTCAAAATATCTCAGACACTACTGTATTTATGATAATTTCTTAATCAAGATTAATCACACAAAGGTGCTTTGTATTTTTATTGAAATCATGGTTGGTAATGGCAATGCAGGCTAGGACAGCTTATGCTTACTAAATGCCTATTAAGGCAGTTCATTTGCAATCAGTAACAGCTTGCACGGCATTTCAAGTTTCATACCTTGTGCTACAAAGAACATGTAAACATAACTGAACCTGACACAATTCATTGTAATATATAATGCTTATTGGAGTCTCCTTGATTTTAGTCCTTACCCACCCCCTTCAAAGCAATATTCATTTGAAGCTACACTTTTCAGCTTAGTCAACAAACTCCAAAACAGGACTTTATATAATACCACAAGGATGCCCTACTATACATCTTTCCAATTTACATTTTTGCCATTAGAAACTCAACTTATAAACCTAAACAAAGTAATATATTTTAAAAACTGAAAAACCCAAAGCACCCAAATGTGAATCAAAGTATTAAAGGCAAATCAAAATCTTAAGATTTCCATCCCAAGAATGCTAAAATGTGTATACATATATCAATATCGATGTAAAGAAGCAAAATATAAAACATGCTCTCAAAAGCATAGGCATAATGTTGTCATCGCATTACAGTTATCTGCACATGAAGTGGTGTGGACAGTAAATATGGGATCTCTTTTCCCTGCATGCATAGTGTATGATTAACTGAACACTTTAAAATATAGCTGCAGTGAACAAATTAAAAGAAACTCTTTGAGATGATTTTCCAAACAGTAGAGAAATTACAAGAAATGCACAGATAGTCTTAGGAAAACAAAGTTGAAGTGAAAAATGAATGAAACAAAAACCACCACTTACTCGTCATCTCCATCTCTTGCATCAGAGTTTGGATCGTCTCTGAGTGTGTGGAATTGTGGATAGCGAGGGAAAGGAGAAAAAAAAATAAAACACAAAAATAATACACAACATGCATGCTGAGGAAGCGAAAATGTTATGGAACAGAGTGGCATATAACTATCACTGAAAATGAGACAAGATACAATGTAGCATGATTCAGCTTTCAAACTGAAAAATGTACCTTGAATTTTGAATAAAAGTATGCATTATTTACAATTATACTTAGTCATGTTCATTGAGCCAAAATGGCTATGAAATAGTCTCATTTTATAGATGCCATCTTCAGTCACTGACAATGAAGTCTTATGACTGAACAGACCGTTCAGGAAAAGTATTACAATTGAGCATACACCGTATTTCATACATTGTTGAAAAGCGAGCCTATGCTCAAAAGCTGGATACTGTATCTTCATGCAGTAGATTTTTAGGCTTAAATTAAGTAATTATTCTATGGCTATGGTGACATATATATTTCTCTACACTGTACAGGTAAAATATGCATTTCTTGTTGGTAAAAACAAGACTACTGTCACAACTATCAGGGGAAACACTTCTACCTGCCACTCACTCCATATCAGTAGATGATACAAAACTGGTTATGTGCATAATGCATAATATTCCACTATCAAGACAACCACAAACAAAAAATGAGCGCAAAATAGGTAACATCACATACAGCAGTTGAAATTTTAGGAACTAAATAAGTAGAATTCATAAAAGAATACAATACAAACACTTTCTTCAAAATGCATTAGAGCACAAGAATGATTTATAGATTATGAAGAAATAATAAGAAAATGCAGGAAAAAAGGGACAAACATAAACTTTCATTGAAGGACGTTAGTAAGTGTGGAACATACTTGTCAAATGTACAATATGTTTCTCCTCACACTGGTAGTAATACAGAATTACTTATCCCCAAATATTGCTTGCATATTGATAATTATTTCAGGAAATGAAATTTGACCATATAACCTTTGGTGTAGAGATGCTCTGGCTAACAAAGCTATTGAGCAGCTGCAGTCATTATCCTTGTCATTATCAGGCCATTATAAATTCTAGAGTTTCTGTAGGAGCTAACACACTTCAGCATTGCGCCTCACCTAGAATTTTGGAGCTCTTTAACATACTCATTTCCTTTCTCTTGCCTCCCCGAACACCCTCCTCAAAAGAGACTGAGCTTGCCACAATTCTCATCATTCCTTGAGATACCATGACAAAACTATAATAATCTTCTGATGAAATACATCTGACATAACTTTGTTAATCCAACAGATCAAAAACTTGACCTTGCCCCTGACTATGACCCCAAATTCTTAGCAAGTGTGTGTAATCAGGCCTTACCAGAACTGATTTTCGAATGTTAGTACTGGAAATAGATTGAATTGTCTATGTGTAAAAACTTACTTAGGCTTGTAATGTGCTAGTTCTTCTTCCACCTCAATCAGTTTTGTTTTCAATTCATTTCGTTCCATCAGGACCTGTGAAAATGAATAAAAATACATTAAATTATAATTAAATTACCTATGTTGGTAACACAAAGAAGATGGGGTATCCATTCTAACAGGAGAAGAGGAACGTTTGCTAAACATGCATAACATAAAATACTAGCATCAAGACAGAAGTATAAAAACAAGAAATACAGGAAAGGAAATTTTGAAACAGGAACTAAAGAAAGATGGTTAAGCTTAGGATTATATGTGTGCATACACAGACATCTATATCATAAAATTATAGTGAAATACATACATAAAATTTAAAGAATAAAGAAATGAGGGAAAGGAAACTTGAGACACAAGAACTAGAATAAAGATAGTTAAGCTTACGATTGTATGTGCACACAAGAGAGAATGCTAAACATTCAAACCAAAGTTACAGTGAATGGACACAAGTATGAAAATGAAAAAAACAATGAAGGAAAGGATTATTTTGACAAAGAGGAATTAAAAGAAAGATGCTTAAGTATAGGATTGTATGTGTGATGAGACAGACAAGATGGGGACAGGATGTGTGGTATACATGGACATGATGGTTGACTTATGAGGAAAAAATGGATCTGGAAAAAACAAAACACAAGCTGGAGCTGCTCTGCTATGGACAAATTCTTTAAATTGAAAATATATGAAACTGCCTAACAAAAAATGATCTTGATCTCAAATGATGGGTTAACCCTACAACCCTAAAACCCCAAGCATTTATTAAAAATTACGGTTCTACATGCAGGGATTGAAAAGGCATTTTGCAAAATTTGGAACTATTTTTCTTTGAACTTAGGACATCTGTTTAAAATTTTCTAAGTTATTATTCACTAAATATAATTAAATAGCTAACATGCTTAACAGTAACTGTTCTGTTATTATTTGGAGCCCAGTGAATTAAACTGGCAAAAGACATACAATAATTCTTGCTGGCCTTGACTAAGTAAATTCAAACCGCTATGATGTCATCTTCTTTGTCAGCTAGGACTGCCATACCTGCTTCAGCTCCTCCAGTGTGAACCTAGGTCTGTTGGGATCTTTAAGATCAATGACCAGCTTGCCCTCCAGGTCGAGCACAGCTGGTGGGCTGCCTGGACTGACCACTTGGCTACCATGTTCAGACTCGGTCTCTGTGGAGGAGTTGATGCCCTGTGCTCGTGCAAGTTCACGTTTCACAGGCTCACCATCAGCATCATTGTTCTGTTTATAAAGATAATGAAAAGAATATTCTTATTTTTTACTTACGATTAAAAGAATATAAATCCAGCAATATGAATGGGTATATCAATGTAATGGTTCATCCAACTGAAACTTGTTACATATGAGCTGTATCAATATGATGGTCTGTTTTACACCATCAGCATCATTGTTTAATTTACACAATATGATAAAACAAAATGATTAAATACAGTAATACTCATACAAATGGGTAGTCAGTCCGAAGTTAAAACTGGCACTCCAACCATTACAAAGAACTAATACTAACATGATGGTGCCTTATGTTAATTGTTAACTGCACTGATATTACTTTGGATGAAAATGTGTGCATAACATTAGTACAGTAAAGTTTCTTGAATCTTATCTTGTGTCTTTGCAGATTTTAATATTGAAATAGGTAACAACTATGTGAATTGAAGTGATTATCTATACTGAATGATACTGAATATCATATATGCTGTTGTACATGCATATATCATAAATGAAATGTATTACATTGCATGGCATAGTAAAAAGAAATCCTTACATGGCAAATAAATATAGATTTTATCTTTACCCTCTTTTTGTAAAATTTATTTCATTTCAGGCATCTCAAAGTGATGCAGCATAGCAGGTGAATTGCATTCATGACTTTCATATTTTCAAACTTGATGTCTGAACTGAGAGTGCACCTTTCTCTTTGAGAAAGACATAGAAATTGATTTCTATGTACCAAATACTTCAGTAAATCCTCTAGAATATATTATGATTATCACCAATGATGAGGCTGAGTTATCTGGTGATAGCTAACCATAATAAATTACCATAACAACAAGACATAATTAACTGAAGTCACATTTTCACATCTTTTGACAAACAAAAATAGATATATAAAAAAAACTAAAGACACTTAGGACAAAACTTTGACACCCCTGAAATGCTCAGATGTGAGAACAAAAACCTGAAATTTGATTTAATATTAGACATCTTCAGGGACTTAATCACCTCTACCCATTGGTTCACAACTGAATGAGTTTCAAAACAAGGTAGACATATCCAAGGCAGTTGTGAGAATTCATTGCATGAGCACTGTATGTTACAGCTGAAAACTGCAAACTTAAAATTTCAGTGGACCGGCCAAGCAATCTGTGTTAATCAGGTCTTGAAGTTCAGGGGTAAATTTTGAACAGAAAATATAAGGCAAGGGACTGGAGCTTCGGAATGACTTAGTGAACAATTCAAGAGATCCACAGTTGTGAAGTTCTACTAATCACTCCCCCTGTAAAGTAATGGATCATGTGGTAGTGTGACAGAACACTTTGCGATGGGTAAATGTACTGTTTGTGTATGCTTGTCGAAGATACCTGTGGCTCTTCTTCCTCCTCTATACTCTTGGATGACTCAATGGCAGCTTTCACTGCTGCTCGCTGCTCATCATACTTCTCCTGCTCTGTGATCAGCTTCTTAATGTGTTCAACTTCAATGTCTTTTGTATGCAGCTGTGTCTCCAGGTCCACCTTCTCCTCCAGCAAAACCCTGGCTTGTTTCTTGTGCGTTGTATTTTTCCGCCGCAAATCGGCATTGACCTTAGCAATGCGTTCAAGCTGAGCTTGAAGCTGAAGAGTAAGTCAAGAAAGTTAGTAATGAATTACTCTTTTCCTCCACAGCTATTTTAAATACAGTATGGATAGGCAGGATAGGGTGTCAGCAGCCAAGAGTGAAATCATAGAAAAGTATGACACATACATTACAAGTCTTTTTCTTCACACCTGTTTCAAGTCTTGTAAGGATACAAGCAATGTAAATGACATGTAGTTCACATGCAGAGACATGTCGAATTATGATTTTCACGTCTATTTATAAACATGATGAGGACAGATAGTCTGTCTGCCCCTCACGATGTAAGGAAATTGGTAAGAAAAACACCAATGGTATTCAAGCTGAAGAGAATGATAGGTATGCCTAGATTCTCAGCATAATTTCAGTTAGTTTTTCAATTTCAAATTCTCAGGTACAATGATGACCATCATATACAATCAACAATGTCTGTTGAGGTTGCTGAAGTATCCTGATAACTGATGATGACCCCCCCCCCAAAAAAAAAAATCAATCCGAAACCATTATATCCTGATTTTTATTACACAGTAATAAAAAGACAAATAATAAAATGAATTATAATCTTTTCCACCATCCCTTACAACCACAATAGCTATTGGTGAAGATAAATTAGATTACCAGATCAATAACATCAATGTGGGTGAACATTACAATTTGTTTTCAGGTAGCCACCCACTGCTACAAGTAAGAGAGCGAAATAGTATGAATGTATTATTGTACTTCATCATGTATAATTTGGATCTCAAATAAGTTGAGACTCTGACTAATAATAAACTCCATGTCTGTAAACTCTGAGTGTAATTCTAGCTTTTCTTCTTGTACTTTATCTGATGCCTCTCCATTAAGCATGCCTACATCACAAGCACACATATCCAGTGTGAAGACTTGTAGTTTTAACTGTCTGCCGGAGGCAGTTTATTGCTCACAGAGATTCATCTGGACTTTAATTGTATCACCCAGCACTGAAGGTCATTTAATTTTTAAGCGAAAATTGTAATAAGTTTTCAACTTACGGCATCACAGTCCACTGACTTCTGGCCAAGATCTCTTTTCAGTGATCTCAGCTCTTCTCTTTGCTTGTCTACTGTTTCCTTTAACTTGGTCAGGACTTTGATTTCTTCTTCTTCTGTTTCTGTATCCAGAGTAGAAGCAACAACATCAGCAAATCCTGCTTTATGGCAAACTCTCATAGCATGCCAAGACCCATACGATGCATTACCTGAATTTGTTCTTCTGCTAGGTTCAATAACTTTCATTTAGTCTTAGACCAGGTAAAATAACCATACTGCCAAAATAAAGTTTCAGCTGTCAGTCCTGAGAATTTCAGATTTGATCAGACTTTTAGGATAATATATAGTTCATAAAAAATCCAGCTGTGTTCACAAAATCAAAATATTGTGAAGTGGTATACAATCACTGAAGTCCAAGTCAGCTACATGCAAGCCATATAATACAAGTAAAGCATAGGAGCTTGTGTTCCAGGCTCATGACTTCCATCTGACTGAAAAAAATACCATACCCTTTACAGACCACCACAGTCCCTCAGAACAATTGTTTGCATTGCTCAAAAAGGAAGTCAAAATAATGTACATTTATACAGATTTGAGTTTTGTCTACACAACATGAGTTTTGAACTGTGATTAGTTAAGAAATATCAACTGAATTATAAAAGCTGCTTCACTGGATGCTCTTTTGCCTACCCTATAACATCAATTGTACATACAAACTTACCTTGCCGTTTTGCTGTGAACTCAGCCACAACGGCATGTTTCTCACTATGAGCATTTTCTTTTAATCTTTTGTTCTCATCCTGCAGCCGATTCACAACACCAAGAAGTTCTTTCACTTCTGACTGCCAGTTCTCTTCTATCGCTTCCAATTCCTGAAGAATACAATAAAGCGCACAAATAAATCTATTGCCTAAGAAACATTTGTCCTGTAATATGCTCATCCGAGTATAGCTGCACAATTGCTGTGGATAAATGGGTGCCGCTCTCTGAGGTGACATATTGAAACACTGATGGTCATCCTGTGCCAGTACGTGGACACAATGACAGACATGTCAAAGAAGGATATGAGTCAAGACAAAGAGAGGCTTATCACTGTAACAGTTGTACTGCATGCAGCCTGTTTTGGCTTCACACACTGATGAAAATGAAAATACACCTTTTCTTTTCCCCCACACGGAAACTGGTGTACAATGTCACAGAATGCCACATGTCACATCTCATTCATAATACAAACACACAGAACAATACACATCGTGCATGCAAATACATAATGTTCACTGAAGACTAGTCTATTCAGATATCTTTGAAAGGAGTATGATACCTTGCTCTCTTACATGGTTGGGTCCTTTACTTTTCTAAAAGAAGTCAAGGTGCCACACTATCTCTCTCCTATATAGAAAACATTAAAAAGATTACAACTTGCACACAGAGTCAGTTTAATTCTGAGGCTCCAATTCCAAGGATATGTTTATCCTTCTTAGGTGCCTTGAACTTGTTTGGATGGTTAGGTGAATGGGGGAGAGGAAGACAATGAAATCAGAAGGTAAGATTTCTTACCCAGTTCCTGTAGCAATTTGTCTCTGAACAGCTCCTAAAACCTCATTCCCTCCCCCCTTCCCCCCACCCCAAGAAAAAAAAAACACTCATTCTATCTTATTCATCTCATAACATTACCCAAGTCTGGCAAGCATGTATTACTGCTGGCATGCAACATGATCATCTCTCCAAAATAAAGAGGCAAACAACTAATCAGGCAAAGTCTGGATGTAATACATCTTTTCAATTCTGTTACAAAAGTGGCAATAACATAATTCTCAAAGATACAGAGGTCTTTAAGTGATGAAACCTCTCATCTATATTCAGAACTGCACATGTAAAGAGTGCATGGTGACACACTCTGAAAATTATAGTTACACTGGTTTTCCAAAACAAAAGTCAGACATTATCCTTTCTCATGCCAAACATAATTATGATAATTTAATTAATTAAAAATTTATTAAACCAAACCTGGCCCTAAAGAAGTGGGAGGATAGAACAATCTTTTCTCTCAAACCATAAGCTTTGGATTCCTTACTGACAGAATTTTTTAAAAATGAAAAAAAGAAGTCTCTTCACTCTAAAACACTAGTCAGGTCCATTATTTCCAACAGCATTTTCACCTACAAATTTAGGCAACAAGAATCACCCTTGAGAAGCTTAGGTTTATGATCATTTCAGATCCCAGAAAATGTAAAGATTGCATTTCAGGTCAATTTTTTAAACAGGCAAAGTGGGCAGTGGCTACCTACTGTCTTTTCTCAAGTTTGTTGCTCCTACAAGTAAATGAATGGATGTGTGAATGTGCTGCTGTGGGTGCCTGATCATGCATGATTTGGACCTAAAAGAGCCAAGATTGTGACTGATAATGAACTCTAGGCCATTTATAAGCACTCTTCTAATTTTTCTTAATCTTGTACTTCATCTGCTGCCTCTTGGCTAAACACACCCACATCATCAATACATTTCATTATCAATAATCATAACATGTAACCAAATGCTCCAAGCACAGAGAAAGAAATTTACACTAAAACATCATCCTGTGGAAATGGTAGAATTAAAAAAAAAAAAGTTGTCATTTCAAACCAATACAGAATTGTTCTACAAAGGCATTATTCTGCACACTTCATTACTACAGACTTCATGGCAGATATGACATACTATGATTATGTCACCATCATCCTAAATTCACCAGCTCCAAGTGATGCTCTATCAGGTTTGCATATTATTACTTTAATGTAAGTCCCGCTACATCCTGGCCTATGACTTCACAGGCCAGTAGCTTCAGGCAAACTGCAGTCTAGAGAGATGTCACACTGTCAATGCACTAATCTTGTCCTAAAAAAAGAACCAGCAGCAATAGTATTAAACTCATGGTTTTTTTTGGAATACCAGCTTTCCAGGGAAAACAGTAATCCATTTAGCCCTAGGACCTCAATTTGGCTCACCTAATTCTCTGAATAAGGGTATCATGGTAATTTGGTCTTTGTGTCCCACATTACCACCGCTCAAACAGAAATGCTCTGAACACTGTAATCAATAGCGTAATAACAGTGGATTTCTAACATCTTGCAACAAAAGGATTTAGCTACAACAAAATTGCTTTTGAGAAAAATGAGTGACTATTTTCAGAGTATAATTTTTGGCAACAAAAATGACAAATTTCGTACCTCATTTCAGTTACTATTTTAAAGACGTTCATAATTTTACCAAAACATCTTGTTGGAAGACTGATATGTTGAACATATACGTGCAAGAACCTGATTTGTGTGGGAAAACCAACATAAGCCTTTCTGTCATGTGATATTATATTTTTATATATTATACTTTTTAAGAGGAGCTCATTAATGCTAGCAAGGCCTCTTTCCACATGCCTCAGGCTAGTACCAGAGTTTATGGTAAATTAGTAAATGATCAATGGGTGCAAAATGCTTGAATATAATGCTACTGTTTGCACATATTGCAGTTTAGCATCATTAAAAATGCACATAATTCTGTTTTAAATCTCTTAAACAAATATTCATGCATAACACTGTTTTAAATACCTTCAAAAATATTCAATCTCATTAATGATATACGGAAGGGTGTACAGTGTACATGTATTACATCATTCACAAAGAAAGTACCTGATAGGCTGTGAAAGAGCAAGCTTCATATCTGTCACCTTTGACTATTTATCAGTTATTTTGAGAGTACAGCTGATTACTCTCTTTGCTCTTTCCTTTGTTCTGCCAATCTCAAATCAATACCAAAGAGAATGAACAAGGATAACATGATATCATCGCTGCACTCAAATCCCCTGATAAAACAACTCATGACAAGCTAGGCTGCTTTGAGAAAGTTGACTTTTCATGTTTACCTCCACCTTTGCTACAAGGCAGTTAACTAATTTTTCAAATCGTTTTAGAATTATGACATAAGATTATAGATAGCCATTACCCTCAAAAACAGATATTTCTTACCCTTAAAAATATAAAAATATTACATCTGAATTGCACACTTGAGTCCATTTACCAATGGATGGCTGATAGATAATACTAGATTTATTATTATATTGACACTATTGTTCAAAGCCTCTATAACTTATTATAATATTTAATACATGTATATTAATACTATAAGTAGACAGAACTTCCCAAAATGTCAGAGAGTTTGAATACCAGAAAAAAAAAACCAAAAAAAAACTGATCCTTGAAGTTTACAAACTTTAATTCTGAATGTTTTCATGGTGATAGCCACCAGGCCATCATGACCTGCACATGTTTTCTCTTGTAAAATATCATAGAACAATGATGGACACCTTTCTGTCTCTCTCATACCCATAGGAACCCAATCCCTTGAGTGATCATTTTACAGCGATTTGACTGAGATTTGAAATTAATGTAATATGGGTGCGATATGGCACTGAATATGAATACAAATTTTACAAAAACACAATTTGTAAGTACCAGCTTTTTAATCATATCAGGAAATATTGACTGTCAGTGATACAATGTGTGGAACACTAGCGGGCATCAGCCAGTGCAGAAATAAAATTAATCAAGTTCAGCTGATAAAAGGTCCAAAGGTCACTTTCATTGTGTGCTGAGAAACTGACAAGTAGAGGGAAGAGCATCCGATCAACAATATTCTGACAATACTAATCCTGTATTGGGCACCTGTGTCTGGTATTTTGGATCTGAGTCACCTTCAACTTTCATCCAACCTATTTGTGTTAAGAATAAATTTCTCAAAGTCACCAGCCATGACCAAAAAGTGACAACAACAGAGGAGTCCTGTCTGCCTTGTAATTGGTAGTGAGTCTTCAATACCACATTAAACAAGAAATACCAAACAGCCCCCATAAATAGACACATTTCCTTGTCAGCACCCAGTTTTAGCCTTTCTACTGTAACCAAACAATCATGATCTAATATCAATACTATGTGAATTTCTCCTTTTCTTTTTTGCAGGTCATACTGGGCCACAGTTTGCAATGATCATCACTGATCTGTTATAACATTCACTGATTTATTTTTCAGCTAAGCACAAAAGACTATTCAGCTGGCTGATTGATTTTCAGACCAGTCATGCATCTGACAGGCTGACGTGGGTCAAACTAAGAAAAGATGGGGGTGGCAGATAAGAAGAACAGCTGAGAAGTTAGATCAGCGGCTTGATTAAATTAACAAAAATGAATGGGAACACTCCTGTACAGAAGTCTAAAGCTTGGGTTAAGTTCAAAGATATCCTCCAAATTCTTTCATGATGTAGCTGCCTCTCGGTGTGCCTGTGTGGATACATACTTTGAGTATTGAAAGTGATGATTCCAGTTTGTGTCGGGAAATGTGTCAGGCTCACACATGAAAGTTAGGGACCAATTCAGGCCATAGGTATTTAAGAATTAAACTGCTGTGAAGTTAGTGTCCCTGTGGTATACTGGTAGCATTCAGACTTGCAAGCTGAGAGACCCTGGGTTCAATTCCCGATAGGGACAGGAAATTTTCTAGTGTGGGTTTTCTTGGCCCTTCTTCTCAAAATCAATCCTTCACGGTAAATTGGTACAATCCCTGGTGACACACTTCCCTAGATAATGGATAACAACATCTGAAAAACTAGCACACCGACCTCACATTCCTCCCCCTTAATAAAGAATGAATACCATATGCCTTGCCACCTTGTTACATATATGGTACACTTTCTCCCTGAAAAGATATTCTGCTAAAAATAACCTATCTTATCAATAGCCCTTTTTCTTACTTCCTGCCCCATCATAAGCTCTTTTCTTTCATTCTATCCCATCACCAACCTTATTTCTTACTTCCTGCCACCAAGTAAAAGTTATCATGAGCAGTATTTCTCCATCCCTTCATTTTTGGTGAGTTCCTCCAGAAACCCTGTGCAAACATGGATATTGATTTGCCCACATAATGCCCACCCGTCACAAAGAGATCAGGTTGTCGTGTAATTTGCTGCAGCCTGAAGTGCTGACCCAGGGGAAACCATATTACAAAGACGAACATTCCAGCTGCTACCATTCCACCAAAACACCATCAATGGTACCAAAAAGAAGAACAAAAAGAAACACCCTGTAATATTGATTCCTTCTCCTTTCAAACTTTCCCAGCATGTGGCAATTCATTTAAGGTTCATTTCCCTTGATTGATTTGTAGTGTTATATATGAACAGTTCCCACCAATCTCAAAATCCTATCTCAATTTTTCTTTTAACAGATGTTTGTGTCTCTACCTCATGTAATAAAGTATTTCTATCACCATTAGTTCTTTTTCCAGCTCTCCCTTTCCTAATACATTCATAACACCATTACTTCAATTAGATTATTCATTTTGATGATTAGTGACAGTAACAAGCTGAGTGCTAGGACTCACCTAGGATTCAATTCTTTCAAAATAATAAGCCACAAATAATCCTAAAAAATTACTTTTAAGAGCAGATATTACACTTTTTGAAGCATTTTGCTTTGGGCTGTCAGTAGATCTGAGTCTTTGGATGTGCCTGACTGCCACTGGGAAAGAACTGGGACACAGAAGTACAAGGCTCTCAGCCACCCCCAGTAATGTTCATGTTCATACCAGGCTTATGACATAAGCCCACTAGCTCTGCCCCTAAGCCTCAAGATACTACTTCGCAAAGTTATTTTGGGCAAGACAAACCTGACCACCAGCCATTAGCAAAATGAATGCTGTCAGCACAAAGAGACTATCAATTATCTGATGCAAAGCCAAACTATAATAAATCCTGGCAGCATACAAAGAAGGACCACCATCTGATGATCAACACAATGTCAGATTTGACAGAGGCATATTTTTGTCACACTATCAAACTTGCTGAAAAACACACTTGGAATTACAGTGAGGACAAAGCTGTTATCATTAATACTGTATGGCTGCTTCATTAATGTTACACAATACCCGTAACATCAACAATGTTACTGCTTTGTAGAAAAGGCATGCTGTTATACTTGAGACTGTGCAGTGAGATTACTCGCATTCAGAATTTACACTTACCATTGTCATTAATAAAGTCAAGCTCAGTCATTTATGTATGCTGTACAAAAGATCATGAATAGGAAAATGAAACCTACAGACTGTCTGAAAGAATCTACTATATTTCCTGCGCACTGATATATCATGTGTAAGAACTTTATATCCACAATTTGAATTCCTTTACTGCTTGCATCATAATTTAATGTATGTTATAATTAGATTTGGTGAATATAGTTACATTTTTTTATATAAATCTACTTAGAAAAAACAACAACAGAATTCAATGGAAATCAAGATTCAGAAAACTCTATCTAAGGTGGTGGTGTGACTATGTGGCTTGTGTTCTCACTATCTGAAGACTTTAACATCTAGGGTTTATGGGTTTGACTTCCCATTTTAACAGATTGCGTTGTAGTGTCCTTGGGGAAGACATTTAATACCTATTTCCTCACTCCACTCAAGTGCAAATGAGTCTAGCTTTAGAGGGACATACTTCTGGCTGCTCAGAAATAATCTCATGCTGAGGACTATAAATACCGCAGATGGTTTCTATTTACAATGGCCAGTTAGGTTTATGCAGGGTAGTTCATATGTCATAGTAAAAATAGCAGGTATGAAGTTTAGACACATGTTTTGCAGTCCGAGTCAAAATGGAGGAGAAAATGTTGAGGGCACAGACAGTTGCAAGATGAGCTGTATCACTGTACTATATCACATCACGGTATACATGAATGTTATCATTTTTGTTACTGACATATGATGGAAAAAAACAAAAAGGTGCAAAGAATATTTAGATTGCCATCATTAAATACGATATCATCTATTTTTATGTTCATCACTATAACCACTGATCAGAAACACTATCTGATTCACTTCTAAGAAGAATACTATAACCTGTTGATTGTTGTTTATTGTTTTTGTTTCAACATTTGTTCAGCCTGTTGTTGTAAACTGACTGAAAATAAAAGTTTATTGAAAAAAAAAAAAAACACTGAAAAAAAAAAAAGAAGAATTCATGTTATGTAGACTAGCACTGCTTTTGGGAAATGTCAAAAAAAAAAAAAAAGTCAATGAAAATAAAGATTCGGAAAACTATCTGAGATGGCAGTGTGACTGTNTGACTGTGCGGCTTGTGTTCCCACAATGTGAAGACTCTAACATCTAGGGTTTGTGGATTTGATTTCCCAGTTTGACAGTATGTGTTGTAGTGTCCTTGGGAAAGATATAATACCTATTTCCTCACTTCACTCAGGTGTAAATGTGTCTGTGTTTAGAGATGGGGGGAACCAGCAACAAACAACGACTTTATTCTGGATGTTAGATGCACTTCTGTGCATTTATATGTATACTGCATAAGTATACTGTTCTCATGTATGTTATGAGTGAGTCGTATATCAATGTATGGCACTGTAAAATAACATCTCTATAGGGTAGATAAAAATTCTATTTTAAAAAGAAAGTTCCTTTTTTCTTCTTGTCAAAAGTAACACGACCATCTGATGATCCATACACAGAGGCATATTTGTGCCCGCACTACCAAACTGCTGTAACAATTCTTAAAATGTCAGTCAGTGTAAAAAGCTTTAGTTTCTACCTCTTAACCACTTGCATAAGTCAGGCATTATTGAAGCTATCTTAGTCAAACATGGGAAATCTCAAAGAATATGATGAGGCTTTTTAATGTGCACTTTTCATTGCTTTAGTTAAATTTGAAGTGAAAATTTGATAACAGTGACCCTTGTAATGCCCTCAGGCCAAAACAGAAAAGAGCTGATTAATAATTACAGTTAGCTGCAGCCAGCACGAAGTGATGTTATGTCAGGAATGACAGTGCCTGGCTACCAAATAATGTCAAATTCTGTTACAAGGATCGATAAAGAGCAAGTTGGAACAAAGGAAAGAATGAAGAGGTTTCAACAAGACTACTTTCATATTTCGTGTCAGGAATAGTACAGTATACAAGATATAAAATCAGAGACTCTTGTTGAAATTCTTTCCATTCATTCTCATTAAGCCAAACATATTAATTATCAAATCTAAATCTTCCAGTGTTATCTTTTGTCTCATCAGTAGATAATAGCCTGAAAAACTGTATTTATATTCTAGGTAGATCTAACCCTTATCTAGGTGTCTGATAGTGTTTACTCACTCAAGACTGATTAGTTTTCAAATGACATGATATTATCACAGTAAAACTATATAATTTCCGAGAATAATTTACAAAATAAAGCATGAGAGAGCTGGAAGGGCAGAGTGAACGTGAAGGACATCTTACTATAGACTTAAAATTCATCCAGACGTGAAGAAGATGATGTCATTGCACGCTGTTTGTCAAGTCACCCAGCGGTGTACAACAATTATATATATACATATTCGTCATCAGTCTTGAATCTTTATAATCACATAGAGAAATGCACAATAATGCATCTTTCAATTTCATGTTATTTAAATCCATTTTAATAAGAGCCATGCATTGATGTAAGTAAACTGTTGGACAAATAAATATATTTGGGGTGGAGGTGGTGGGGG
>JAWQUT010000180.1:635306-679383 GCA_033807755.1 Ellobium chinense | reverse complement strand
GGGGGGGGGACTTGTGGCAAACTCGGCAGGCGTGGAATTAAACACACGATGGCTCAGAGTACCAGGCATGTTTCACACTTGTTATAACGGTTGTCTTTTGAGTGATATCCGTTAAAGGAAGACTGCACCGTCCTACAGACCATATTAAATCATATGATACCTTATTATTCCAATGAAATAGTCTTTCAAGTGTCTGTCATAATGATATAATGCCTCTACTGGCCCCAGACAACCCACAGGGTTACATTATCCGAAGTTTGAATTGTTACAACCATTGCGCACGTGGCGGCCATAAGCTGACGTCAAATATGTTCTGGCCACATGACCAAGCTGTCTAGCCAGTGCACTGTGGACAGGTGATAGCATGTTGGTATGAAAGTTTTAATTCCTCTGTGAACAGTAGATATGCCAAACAAAATCATGCTGAGGCAATAAACATGCAGAATACTTTTTCTGGCTTACACCATCAAACTTTATGTTTGAATTTGGAATACCAGAACCTTAATTAAAAGCTGAATAATACATTGTAAGGTTGAGGTGTCTGTAAATGCTGGAACGTAAGTGACGTCAACGTTTTTGCCACAGGCTTCTGCTGATCAGGGAAGGGGAATAATTCTGGACGCAAGGGCCAAACCCGGTAACTCTAGCTCTCCTTATTGCGTCATATTATTTACGCGCATGGTAACAGAACAATGCTCTTTCTTTGCAAAGTTGACTCAGTGGGCACCATAGATAATTTTTAGAGAGCAAAAGTATTGAGAAACAGAAAATTATTTTTGATATGTGTGTCCCACTTTAAGTCATTAAATTAATAACTACTTTATATGTGGTGAAGTCTTAAAACAGCAGCCTTTGTTCGTTTTGGTATCAAAGGCCATTAATTTATTTTAATACCTTTGTTTTCTAAAATCTGCTTCTCCACAAGGAACTTAACAATTTTACCAAGTACACAGCCTGTTGTAGAGAGAAATCTTCAAAATACAATCCTGTGTGTGTTTGTACAGTGACTTTCAGTCACACAGTTTATACTTTATTATTATTCCAGTATCATCTTTATGATCCTTCAGTCGTATGTGTCGTTAATTCGACCCTAGGAACTGTACATCTCACTTTACCCAAGGCATTGTGTTGAAAGCTTTTTCCCTTGTATACATTAGAGTTGTTGTTTTTTTTCAGTGAAATTAAAAGTCTGTGAGATTTTAGGCTTGGGATTAGAGAATCAGAAAGGGTAATCAATTGGTCATTTTGTAACTTTGATCTTCTGTGGCTTGAAATGATAGATTTAACTGTCCCTTCCCTCTTTTTCATTTAGCTCAGTGTCATATTGTCTCATATATATATGCCTGCCTTTCTTCCATCCCTGCCTTCCACCTTCTTTCCTTCTTTTGTTCAGTCATTCATGCATCTTTAATTAGATAAACTACAGCTTCCAGGAAAGGGTGTTGCCCAAACACAGTAAGACCTTGATACCAATTACCAGTATGCTACGCATTACTCCTTACTAAGTATACACTCCTAATGCATCGAATTTTCCCTTCTTTACCTTTTAAAATAAACCTTGTAAACAAGATACAAAGTATGTTTATAAAGTAAAACCTCACTACAAACTATAAACTTGAATGGTCCCCCTAAGCATAAAGCATTTTCCTTAAGAAATCGACCCTGTCACAACAGCCTGGAGATAGCAGTGGGGATATTGACATTTCTGTAATGAGTGCAGGCCAGGTGCATTTGCAACTGGCCGACCGTATCCTCTTAATAAGTAAGTTGTATTTGTAAAATGTAGATATAAAGCCTGACACCTGCGTATTCTGGCTTGCACGTGATGGTTACATTAAAGTTCTTCAATCCTCACATATGATTGATTAAAAACTTAAAACATTTTGAGGTCTGGGTATCTGTGATCAAATTCCACAGCCACCCTACTCAGTCCTGCCCCATCTCCTCCCGACTAAACGCAGATAAGGTCGCCTCTCTCATCCCCTTCCTTTACACCGTGGGCAGCCCAACATGACACAACCAGTTCCCCCATCCCCCCCCCCCCCCCCCCCCCCCCCCCCANCACTCGCCCGCGACTGGGTGGCACCAGGTTATTACGCCCCACCATTAGCTCCTTTTCATCTCAATTTCAAGCAAAAACAGTTGAAAAATGATTGCTGGTTACCAGTGTGATCGCAGGTTGCACATATCTCGATTGTTTGTATCATCATGACGTGATGATGTTTATGCAACGAACAACGAAGGATCAGTGGCACCGTTATGTGGGCACCACGATTTTCGTGACCATTTAGTTTTGCACAGGTACACGTGGTCAGATGAAGGAGCTTGTGCCCGACATCGGCTTGCTTTGATTTTTTTGTTCTCCCCGAAAATCCAATTCGGGCCGTCAAGCAAGCGCGTGACACCCACACACGCATGCGCACACACAAAAATAACTAAAAAGTAACAAGTAATTTTGTAAATGTTACACAAAAATTCGGTAACGAGTACTTTTTCATAACTTCAGATGAAGCTTGTAACAAGTAAGTAATTGTTACTTGAAAACTGTAACGAGTACTGATAGCGACATTACTTTTTACTTGTTACAACAACCCTGATCATCACCATGATGCAAGAAACCTATATCTGTAATTTGTATGTGTTTTTGTTTTAAAATCCTTTTATTTTTGGCATGATTTCATGTTGTTTCTTACACTACAAGCACACATTGTGCTAAAATCACAGTTGCACAAAATTTGGGTTTGGTCCTTGTGTGGCCATGCTTTAAAAATAGATTCATTTGGCTTTGCCCTCTCCTGAAAATTTGAAACATGGTTTTAACTAACTATTTTGCACCAAGATGATAGTGTGATCATAAAAATGCTGTTTCTCTGTCTTAAGATGTTTTTCTTGGTCAGCTTATAAAATTAAAGTGACCCAGGACTGTTCTGTACTTGTTTCTCTTGAAAGTGACAGTGCATGGAGTAAATCTCAGGACATGCTTTATTTAAACAGGATACACGCCCAGAGGAAGAGTATGTTGTCAGCCACTTGCAAGGGGCAATTCAGGTGGACTATCAGGACAAAGCTATAGAAAAACTAGTCACATCACTTGAGGGAAAACTACAAGGTAACATGAAACTGGGCATAACAATGACCCTGCAGATATTGAATCAGAGAGGGGATACCTTTGTTCCTTCCCAAATTTTGAAGCCTTGGAGTGTTGCCAATTTGAAAGTCAACAATCTCTTTATTGTATAACCATGTTTTTGTTATAAAGACAGAACTGATGTTTGTTAGAGAAATGAAAAGCTGACCTACTCATTGTAACACTCCCACTCTCGAGTCCCTTACTGTCTATGAATTTTACTCACAAACTCAAAACACCTCCCAAACTTGATATATGGATTTAGTTTCCTGGAATTTGAATTTATAAGACCTCAGTATAGTCCTCATCATGCCACTATGTCACTTTTTCTATATATCCTCTCATCCACTGAAACTTACACTGTGGTATGTGTTTTCATTACAGAAAAACCCAACCCTACTATAGTGTGCTATTGCTCACTAGGCTATCGTTCATCAGTGGTAGCCAAAAATCTCCAAGACTTCTACAAAGAGAATAGTAAGAAGCATGCATCAGACTTCTTAGGTTTTAACATTGATGTTTGAGATTTACTGTGTCTGTTTCTGTAGTTTTAAGTGTATGGCATCATTTGCCTTTGATTCACACTGATCATACATTTAGTGACTGTGCAGACTCAGAGAGCAATTTGCAGAGCATGTCTGAAGACAACAAATCAATGTGAGGTTTTGTGAATCTCTGCGATGCAGGCTCCTAGCTGCTAGACAATCTTCCATGCTGTATGATGTATGCTGTGGCATTGATATACCCTATCAAACCCATGCTATAGTATTTTAGAATGTTATCAGTGAGAAGCTCCTCTTATCTTAATGAGGCTCATATGGTGTTGTGTTTGAATGGAATGTCAGCTCAAGATGTTTTGGTTGGTAACAAAACTGTATGATGGAATGATATTGCAGTAGAATTAAAGTCCAGCTGGAGAACAAGTGATAGTGACCATTGATGATCTTAGTAATAGGATGGATGGTAGTTAGTACAGTCGACTCTGCTTAATCGCCCTCTGCTTAATCGCCTCGTTTCCCAGGAAACCGAATTTTTTTCTGTATAAAAGTCACTGGATAATCGCCTCTCACTCAGGATAATCGACCACTCTTCAGTGCCAGTGAATTCAAAGATCAGCGGTTGAAGGGTTACAGTTGACAAACAAATAATGTACACGGACGGTTTAACTGCGCGACGGATGGCAGACTGGTTGACTGAGTGACAGCTGCCACCCTGAAATAGGTGTGATAAGCCTTTTCTCTCCACCTCCTCCTCCCCTTGTCTCCCTTCGTCCCACACTACGCATCACTGCCTTCGCCCGTCTGATATAAATGCTAATGCGCCGAAAGCCGTATAGTCTCCTCCCCCACGCCTTGATTGCGACTGTCTGGTGGATTTCGGTTAGATCAGAGAGCGTGTCATGTGGATGAACGGTCTACCCTGACCGTGCCATCCAACTCCTTATTGTCTGCTGGGCTACTGCAATGTGGCCAATGAGAGAGACTGCGGAGATTAAACATTTTGTGCACCACAACACCGTCAAACTCGCAGTCTGTCCTGAGACTGGCGACGAGAAGATGTCAATGAACGATATCAAACCACGACATCAAAGAAATTTAACCCCATTACCAAAAATATGGCCGAAATTACCTTCTCCGCTTAATTGTCTCTCCGCTTAATCGCCCACTTTTTCCGTGATCCCGAGGATGGGCGATTAAGCTGAGTCGACTGTATTTTTATTATTAGCAAATTTCATACTGAAAGTGAACGAATATCTCAAGTAAATGTGTTATGGTTTCAATAATAAAATGGTATGAGTTTATCTGTTTTCTGATGCAGATAAGACACCAGTGCCTGAGATCTACAATTTATCCGGTTCCCTCTTCCAGTGGGCTAATGAACGAAGGCCAATGGTAGATGTCAATGGGAGAGCCACCCAGTTCGCACACCCATACACAAATTTCTGGGGAAAACTGCTGGATGCACCTTTGAGGAAAACTGAGATCTGACTCACTACATTCCAGGCTTTTGAGCCTAGATGCCAACCAGGCGGTTTTTTCCTTCTTGTTGCTGATTGCACTCTGGAGGAGATCTGGAATAGCAGCCATAGTTGATTTTCTTTTGTTTTCATTTTCAAGTCTTGACATTTGCTGTTAAATGGCACTCCTAAATCAAAATCATAAACATTATCCCTTGTTAACAATAATTCTTATGGTTATCATTTGTCTGTAGTATTTTTTTTTCTCTCTCTTCACGTATTTGAATGCATGCATTTGTTCTGGTGAAGATGCCTGCTAGAGCTAAATAAACAGTTGTTGATGTTGTCCATTGTTCCAACGAAGAGGAAGATGGGTGGTTATTTTCAGTGCTGGCAGGTGTTGTCATAACAGGAGAAGAAAATGGAGGTGCTGCACATGCCAAATTTGGGTGGCTGAAAGAACATGTTCTTGATATAACATGTTACATCCGGCTAGCCTTAGTATGTTTATCACGTGTGTATTTGACATGACACATCACTTGCAGAGGTCATTGTTTAGTGTCTGTGATGGTGCTCATTTGCAGATATGATGTGAAATTTATCACCCTCTCTTTGCCTGATTTTTCTTGCCATAAAAGTCGTAAGTTATTCACACTTTTGCAACAATAATTAACGGCATCTTTCCTCCTCACCCTAGCATAGCACCCTTTCCTCCTCACCCTAGCATAGCACCCTTTCCTCCTCACCCTTGCACCCTTTCCTCCTCACCCTTTCCTCCTCATAGCACCCTTTCCTCCTCATCATGTGAGCCCTAGGTGCTTTACAAAAACAAATATCTTCTTCCTTTTTTTAACCTACACAGCAGTCACTCTCTAAACCATTTCATGTATGACTGATAATAACATATACACTCACAGAATATATAGCAGACAACGAATAAATGAAAACGTTTAAACCAAGAGAACTAATAAAACAAAAGGTAACAAGAGGTCCCATTCGTTTCCTTTACCTGGGTCTCTTTGTCGAAACCGAAACTCTTAAAACGGAGCATAACTCATTGGTCCCGGGGTTTCAGTTTAACCCTTGTTGTCAACTGTACATACAAAGTAATATTTTGTGATTCAAAATATTGAATCCATTGTTTAGCAACCACATGGATGGAACTTTGTGAATTTTAGTAATAGTCTTGCTCCAAACATACCTGGCAAGAGTACATCATGATACACACTTGACGCGTCACTGCAGCACTCCCATAACTGTGCAAATGCCTGCGCAGAACTGTGTTAAGTATTATGCTGTTATCTTTTCAGACCAACACTTCCATATATATAGGCATTTTGTAGTTGTGCCTATTAAAAAATGTTGGATTGGTCATTTTTGGGTAATGGGTAAGGAGAAATAATGTTACATAACATTAAGAAGTTTTAAAGTCATGTCAATAACAGAGGTGTTGCAGCAAACAATGCGCTGTGCTTCCAATGAAGCTGTCAGTGATACAGCAGTGATAATGAATGAGTATTGTGCCATGGCTTGTATTTGCTTTACTAACATCATGATTTATAAGGTTCCTCTTTGTACTATACTGTGTTATTATTCATGTCATGTCAGGTTGAGAAGGGTTAGTCTGCGGATTGCATTTGTAAAGTTTGTAAATCATATTGGCCATGTCTTCATGAGTGATTAACTATGTTATGTCATAGCAGACTGTGATAATAAAATATGATCTTCTGTTGGGATTGAACTCATTGCACATGACATATTTCTATATTCTACTGTACAGTGGAGTCCGCTTAAGATAAACCTCTCGGGACTGAGTCAATAGGTTTATTTTAAGCAAGGTTTATCTTAACCATTTTCAGGAGAAACAACCTGTTTCATGGTATTTTTATCCACATCTTTGAGAAGCTCCATTTTGCTATCCAGACCCAGCGTCTTCTTTTTGCAGCTCTGTCATTTTGGAATGCAATACGAAAGATTTTACGTTTAGATCGGTTCGATGTTTACTGGTCAAGCACAGGAAAAGAAAAGAAAGGAAACTACAGTGTCCACACACGTACTGGATGGATAATCTAGTTTGTTTGGGACTGGGAAGAGAGAGATGGCACCAACTGTGCGCTGATGCACGCATTGAGAGGTGATGGGGAGGGAGGCTAGTCTAGGCTAATCTCAAGTGGACCTCGCATGCAGAGACTGAGTGTACTAACTAGACTATTACTAGTATTACAAGGTAAACGAAGCATCGCCCTTCCCACCCTCAGTACACTCTGCCCCAACCCAACCCCTCTCCACACACATGGTCCTATTACATCATCAAGACGGCAAGCAGTGCGTGTAGGCTCGACTTTGGCCACTTTTTAATAAGTTTAGTATCAATCGCATCTGGTTTACACTTGCGGGCCGACAAGAAGGGTTTATTTTAAGCGGAGGCTGTGTTGTCGGTGTTTATATTAACCAGTCGTTGATTGGTAATGGTAAAGAAGGCAAAAATCGGGACCATGAGGAAAGTTTATTTTAACCAAGATTTTATCTTAAGCGAGTTTATCTTAAGTGGACTCCACTGTATTATGTTGGCCTATGGCCTAATGAAGCCTTTGAATTTAAACTTTGAACTCTATACAGTGGAAAGTAGGAAGTGAGCAGGGATGAATTGCAATAAAAAACATGTGAAGATTTACTTGATATAAATTGGTACTGTAGTTTGAAACAGTTGGGATGATTGTGTCTTTGTATTTGTGTGATTTAAATGTAAGCACCACTTTCCTGCTATTTCTTGGCAGAATTCTGTTAAAACAAAAATCAGTTTTAGAACTGCCATCCACAAATTTTCTTTAATCAACCTCCTTTGATTTCTTATAAATCTCAGGCATTTTCTTGCGACAGCCACTTGGTTTGCATTCACTGAGTAATACAGTTACATTTTTTAATTAAAATGTAAACAGACGCAATGGCCCTTATACATTTAACCCTACTTAACTATGGTTTCCTCTTAATCGCAGCATTTTTCAGATAAAAGAATACAGTCTTTCATACATGTAAATGAAAATGTTAAATCATCCCAAGTCCTTTTAGGTGCAACTTTTTCATGCTTCTGGGGAGTCACATTTAAGAGAAGCTGACTGTATGAAGAGACAGTGTGCCAAGTTCTGCCTTTTTCAGGATTTTTCAGTGGCATGATGGTGTGAATAGAAAGAAGAGTGTCTGATGCAAAGATGGTGATCACTTACTCTAAAACACTTTAAAAGTGGGCCTTGACAGTCGGCAGAATAATGAACCTTAATAATTTACCACTATTGCTGATCTTCCATTTCACTTCTCTTTTCTCCTTGTATCAGACAATACACTTAGACACATTTAATACAAAATTCGTAACACCTGCAAAATCACTTTGTATTGAGTTTATTTCATAAATTAAGGAGGAGAAAGGGTTTTGACCACCTGAGTCTAGTTCATAATGCCACAAACAAGATCATGTGTCATGAAGGATTACAATGTGATTGATAAATTAAGAATGGCGAGCCTTTGTCTGGCCTTAAATAAATTACTGATCTGCACATGAATTGACTTGCTGCATGTGAGAGAAAGACTATGGTTTAATCTGCAAAAAAAAAGGGTAAATCATAAAGGTGCCCTTAACATGATTTTCTCAATAGAGATTGTCAAACAGACTATATACTAAATGCCATTTGAAGTTCCCAGCACAGCTGACTCAGCTTAATTGCAATGAGCATAACTGCAGCATTTTCCAAACAATATAATGCACTAGCAAGGATACCATTAATGGCCTTATCTCTTTCCCTTCCAGCAGACACTTTCTACTCAGAAAGCAATGGACAAACCTATACCACATTGCTGAGAAACTTAATAGGCCTTGTAGTATATGTTCTACCATCCAGAGAAAAGAACAACCTCAGGATGAACATGTGGTGACATCAAGAGGATTTCAAATCCATCTCGTGAAACACTACACTGAATTAAAGAATGATATACAGCATCTGCATTTTTGTAAAGATAGAATAAAACATATGTACGGTCATAAATGAACTGGAGGAAAGGGACAAGTTGTTTGTTTTTCCTCAACAAAATCCTGTTGTTGTAATACTGTTACCAGTTGGAATGGTATAGTCTTTCTTTCCACGATGTGAAAGTTCAAACATATTTGCAATTGAAAATAAATCTACAGAATATTTCAAAATTATGCATACATACATTGTCATTTACATATTATGAATATTACACACACATTTACCTGAGAAATATACCACAGCTGTAAAACATTCAACTCTATTTGAAAAAATTATATATATAGCAAAATAATTAAGCTGAGTTGTTCAAAGTCTCTGCCTTCTGGTTATGAACAAGATTCAAATTTGGATTTGAATCCTAATGTTGGTCTGGATTCGAATCCTTCAGTTCACAGGAAACTTAAAACTTAAAGCAAGAAAAGAAAGATGTGCTTTTTAAGAAATCCCTGGGTCAGTATTAAAATTTTGGTCTCCACTGAAATGTACAGGTGTTCCCTTTAGCTCTATTTAAAATTAAAGTACATTGCAAAAAACTCCACATAGAATCTTGTGGCTATATTCTTGTCACTCTAATAAGAACAAGTGGAAATTCAAAAAATATGCCCACCTCCTCCCCATCAGGATTCGAGTCCACATGCAAATCCTAGCTCTGGATTCAAATACTGTATTACAAAATTGCTCAACCCTCCTGCCTTCAATAAAGACATATGTGCCAAATCTTTTGACCAGTTCAAAATAATGTAAAGCACAAAGATCAATCAAATGTATGCTTCCTGCTGAACTGACAGACCCATCAGATCTAAATCTCTACACCACATTCAAGTTACAAAAACTCTTGTTTCATTATTGGACATTAAAATTCAGAATAAGATTTATTAGAACTCTGGTAATTTTCAGGGCATATTTACATAATTTTTAATCATCTGTTTGAATGTCGCGCATTAGAAATTCATTGAAGAAAGTATATACTGCATTATTTCTATAAATGACCAAACATGTATAAGACAAAAAAACTCCTAAGAATAGTATCAAAGAACAGACTTGAAAGAATATCCAGATTTATTATGATTATTACAAAAACCTACAATTTAAAAAGTTACGTTATAAATACAAGATGGATGGATACACTTTTGTATTTCTTGCCACTTCAAAGTACATAATATATATGCATTTTTGTATTTTACAGTAATTGTTCATGAAGATATATTGTCTAATCTGTTCATGTCTGTCCCGCCATTTGATACATGTAATGCTGACCACCTTCATACTGTCAAGCATGGTCTGGGCATGTACAACAAACTTGTTAAACTTGTATCTGCAAATGAAACCCATCTTTGTCTCATACAAAGAAATTAAGAGTAATGATGAGCTTTTTACTCTTAATATGTATGTAGTTTGGACCTAACATACAACAATTTGTATGAAGTCTTATTCTATTTAGATCAGTGATCTATGGCTTTAAACCTACATAAAGTTTCACTCAGAGTAGAATCTGTGTAGACAAAACAAAGTGGAAGACTATAAATTAAGGGACCTTCATGTTTAGAAATGAATTATGACAGATGTTTAAAAACTGTGAGTAATGCTAAATTCAAAAGGTATATACAGTAGAACTCTTTTATCACAAAATTAAAGGTTTTAACATCTGTTCATAATTTATTTCTAAACATGAAGGTCCCTTAATTTATAGTCTTGCACTTTGTTTTGCATATACAGATTCTACTTTGAGTGAAACTTCATGTAGGTTTAAAGCCATAGATCATTGATCTAAATAGAGTAAGACATCATACAAACAGTTGTATGTTAGGGAGATGCTGAATTGACATAGGGCTTGACCGAGTTCTGTGTTATCCATTTTCAGTACTGGTACAATATAAAAGGAATTAAGCAAAAAAAAATGTAAGATGGCATTGTTTCTAGGTGACGGCTTCGACGACCTTGACTGGTTATAACATTGTATGTTGTCAGGGATCGCCACATGTTGTCATTAATTTTGATAGCTGTAATATTCACCATGCCCCTGACTACCAATAGACATGGGGATGGAAAATTGCTATGGCAGCAGCTGTTTTTGCCTCTCCTACTGGCACATTATTTATCATGTTATCAAAGTTTCCCTGAATTCGTTATTGGGTTAATCGTAAAATTGTAAGGAGGTTTTATATTCTTTTGGGTTCTACTGTATATGTATCTGTGATTTCCATGACAATCAAACCCTTCTTATGTGCTAAAAATATTTGTTATGGAAGGAAAAATACGTCTTAAAAACCCTTAACCAAGGAAAAATCAGCTCAGATAAAAAAAGATTCTCCAAGATGTTTATACCTCAAAAGGAATTTTAGTGACATTTCCCAATGCAAAGATTGCCTTATTTTGCACTGAGGGTCACCTGTATCTTTCCTGAATCGAGATAATCTCAATCTGTAGGACATACAACTACAGAATATAATGCAAAATAAAACAGTAGGCCTAGATATATTTTAATGTTTTGATGCAACATGTTTTTAACTGCTTATAAAATCATAAGATGTGCCAGATACGGCAAGCAGTCATCTTTATACACAGGTCGTGGCCTACATACAACAGACCAACGATTAGCTGCCCTATAAGTTTGACCGTAGTTTATAAAAAAACATTTATTAATCAATACCTCACTGGTCACTACAGCTTATCTTGGTAATACTGATGTCAAAGGCTGAATGTGATTTTTACGAGAATTGCACTTTGTTTTGCATATATACAGATTCTACTTTGAGTGAAACTTCATACAATTGAAGGCTTATACAATTGATATAGATGTGTTGCAGCAAGCAGTCACCTTTATACACAGGTCGTGGCATACATACAACAGACCAACGATTAGCTGCCCTATAAGTTTGAGTACCCGTAATTTATAAAAAAACATTTATTAATCATTATCCCACCACCATAAGAAACATTTATTAATCATTATCCCACCACAAAAATAAGAAACATTTATTAATCATTAACCCACCACCAAAATAAGAAATATTTACAAATCATTATCCCACCACCAAAATAAGAAATATTTACGAATCATTATCCCACCACCAAAATAAGAAATATTTACAAATCATAATCCCACCACCAAAATAAGAAATATTTACAAATCATTATCCCACCACCAAAATAAGAAACATTTATTAATCAATATCTCACCGGTCATTTATCCACTACAGCTTGTGCTACTGATGTCAAAGGCTGAATGTGATTTTTAAGAGAATTTGATGCAACACCCTTGCAACTGCTTATAAAATTATAAGATGTGCCAGATATAGAAGTGTTGCAGCAAGCAGTCAAATTTATACACAGGTCGTGGCCTACATACACCAGATCAACGATTAGCTGTCCTATAAGTTTGAGTACCCGTAATTTATAAAAAAACATTTATTAATCATTATCCCACCACCAACATTTAAGAAACATTTATTAATCAATATCTCACCGGTCATTTATCCACTACAGCTTGTCTTGGTAATACTGATGCCAAAGGCTGAATGTGATTTTTAAGAGAATTTGATGCAACATTCTTGCAACTGCTTATAAAATTATAAGATGTGCCAGATACAGAAGAGTTGCAGCAAGCAGTCAACTTTATACACAGGTCGTGGCGTAATACAACAGACTAATGATTAGCTGCCATTTGAGTTTTGAGTACCCATAATTTAAAAAAAAAAAAAAACATTTATTAATCAATATCACACCACCACATTTTAAGAAATATTTATTAATCAATATCTCACCAGTGATTTGTCCACTACAGCTTGTCTTAGTAATGACTGATATCAAAGGCTGCACGTGCTTTCACTCTAAGAGAATTGGAGTTCATTTAGAATGCTGGTTTTACTGACTAAAACATTTGTTTTCTTTGATGTAACTGCCTATAAATGACATTGGCATTCTGTTGCTGAGAGCCATAGTCACCAGTTATTCTACATAAACAAATCTGAGATAATCTTGGACAGCATCTACAATAACTGTGCAGAGAAAACTAAGCAAGTTACTAAGTCTCTGCTTTGGCTATCCTGAATGGAAGGGTTCATATTTCTGAAGATATGAACAAGCATTGGTGACAATCTCTAACTAGGAGCCAGCCTTGAAAGGATGTTGATTCATGTATTTCATATGCCAACTAATATATGCTGTGCATGATGATTATAAGCATTTCTGAGATCTGCAACATGACAAACACTTACGTCAGCGCTACGAATTTTTTGAGTTCATCACAATTAGCAGTAATTTTTAACTAATTTTACTGCACAGAAATCTGACACACTAAGGATATTTCTTTTTTAACATTCATTTATACACCATTCTAATTATGCACTGTTATCTAGACTTTGATACAAATGTGTGTTGCCCTTGAATGGCATAACACTGAGAGAAATAGTGATTTTCAAAATTTTGTGACAAAACTTTCAATAAGTCATGGGAACATGCTCATTAAGAGTGTGAGATGATATGCATAACTTTCGTAGAATTAAAAATGAAATACAGTGCAACAGTAGACATTCCACAAATAGCAGAATCCATCCACTGCAAAAGATATTTCTTCCCGCAAAAATACAGGAACAGGCTCAAGTGAGTTGAAAGACAATGAGGAATGTAAAATTCCATCAAATCAAACTTCAGTGTAGCTGGCTTAAGTTACTTCATAATACAGTCCTCTTAGCCTAAATTCATCATTTGAGGAATCGGCATCGCAACACAATGATCATAGCAGGAAGTCGCCAAACCGCTCACGTGCAAGTGGATCATCATTGTACAGGAATTCATCTGCAACTGGATCTTCCATCTCATCAAACTCATCGATAGAATCAAACAATTCAACGGCATATTCTAGCCCTGCAAAATAAACATGAGAAGAAACTGAATAAAAATGAAGACTACGTCAGAACTTCTTCGCAATAACAAGGAAGAAGGCTGGAACAAGAAAGATGGGATCTATGGGGGAGAAAGTGGGAAGGAGAAAACTGGATCTTCCATAAAAAGCCGATAAGGGCTCAAAATCAATGACTTGTTAGACTTGTGAGCAAGAGTACTGTTCAATAACTGCTGGAGCAGGAAATGGTGAAGCTATTCAGATTTGCTAGTCCAGAAACAGGGATTGAGGTATGACTCCTTGTTAGCATTTTTCGTCTTTAACACTTTTCATGCCGCGCCTTCCTGCAATGAATTTCCCTTGCTTGCCGCAGGTGCAAGCTGAATTTCACTAAATTTAGGGTAGACTCACATAAAAAATTATAACTTCGTTATTTTTTCTTCTATTGTGATGAAATTTTCAGTATCAACTCGAAAATAAATGACCTTTCAAATAGTAAAGTTGCCGCCGAGATCATGTGACCACAAAAGGCAGCCATTTTGAATATCTAATGAGGTAATTGTGTTTTCACATGGTTTTTTGATTGTTATGCTTCAAATATCAAATAAAGCAGATTCATGCATGCAAAGTGAATCATCAAACAAAGCTAAACAACCAAAACCTGAACTGCCATGAACATTTATTAGCTGAAAATGCCATCTTCTGTGTTTTCAGCCCATGAAAAGAAACAAAAACAAAAACAAAAATTATCGTCTCTTCATTCATCAATTATGTTTTGTTGCATGGTGTTACTGTCCTTGTTTGTCGCAGCTGTTTGTGTTTCATGTTTCTGTAAATGTTGTGAGGAAGTGAAAGGCACACACTGGGGGCCTACCTAGTTGCTGGGCGTGGCATCGAGTGCCTTTCGAGCTGCGGCATAATCCTTTTTAGTGTGATAAATCTGAAAACATGGGGTTGTGCAGAGCGGCTTATCACATGCTGGGCAGAAAATTTGTGTTTGGCGTCTTACTTTGATCAAGGAGCAGACTACACACCTGGGACGGTGTTTTGGGTCTACAAATTTTTGAGGAAAATGATTCAGCTGAGCTGTGGCAAGACGAGCCTCCCCTGGCAGATTCACATTGTGGGAAAGTTTGTCAGCCTGTCTCCTTTCCATGTGAGGCCCAACAAGTCTGTCAATGATCTGATGTCTGAATTTTTTCGCAGAAATCATGTTCTTGTTTTCATTGTCAAGGCAGTACAAAATGTAACCATTGGTCAGTGCAGTTTCTTTCACAAAATGGAAAATTGCGAGGTACCACTTGTAATTTCTGTAGGGGTATGAATATTTTCCCATGCCCTGATTGAAATGATCTACCCCTCCCATTTGAGAACTGTATACTTCTGAAATAACTGGTTTCTCAACTTCTCTTTAACCACCTTCATGTCCTTTTGCCCATAAGGGTGTTATTTGTGTGAACTGTGCTGAGCATACTCAGTCTTTTTGTATTGTGCCAGGAGAGAGCAACTAAGTCACCAGATCTGGAAAACACAGGGTCATCGCCCTTCTTTAGTTTCAGATGTTTCTTCTTCAATTCCTTTGGGAATCCCTTCCTGTTCTCACTGACTGTCCCAACTGCTCCAGTATAATAATTTTGCAAAGATCTAAACAAGCTAGGGGAGGTGTAGGCGCTGTCCATATACAGAATGTGACCACTTCCCTTGTAGTTTTCCATGAGCGTATTCACAACAGTCACCCATAGGCTCTCCTTGAGTGTCAAAGTACTTTTTTCCAGTGTAGTAAAGGTTATTGAGGCAATATTTGGTCTCGGAATCAACTAAACTGAACATTTTGAACCCCCAGTTATTTGGTTTGTCTGGGAGGTATTGTTTCAGTTGCGATCTCCCCTTGAATGGAACCATCGACTCGTCACAACTGAGATGCCGATATGGATAAAATGCCTTTTTGTAAGTGTTTAGTGTGAGATCAAGTAAATTCTGAATTTTCCCTAAAGGATGATAACCAGGTTGGTCCCTCTCAGGTCTCTCTGTGTTATTTGAAAAGTGTGGAAAAGACTGGATTGCCTTGTACCTATTACGTGACCTAACATTTGTGAATTTTGAGTGAAAAAGGCAATAAGTTGACCAGTGATCAGACCTTGCACTTTGTGAGGATAAGCCCATTGCTGTTTGCAGCCCTATGAAAGCATTGAGTTCATCTGCCTGCACTGGCTTCCATTTCTTCTTTCTGTAACTTGTAACTGTCCTGACCATGCGTTTGCAACATCTCATCCGCATAAATGTTAGTTTGCATAACTATCAAATCTGTAACAATGTGTGGGAAGAACAGTCTGAAATAATCATAACAATCAAAGCCCTCAGTGTCAACTATTATTCCACCTTTCTTGGTCATTTCTCCCTACCAGTCATTTGCACATGGGTCAATGTCTGGATACTCAGTCCACTCAAAGTCATCACTGTCCCCATCTGGGCCACGCCCACCTCTTGGCTGTTTACGTTTCACATCCTTTTGGGGACCAACCTCGCTGCTCCCAGGCCTATGGGTCGACGTAGAAGGTCCCTCATCATCACTTCTCTCTATCTGATCGATCTACGCCCCTACCAAAGCTAAGCCAAGAGTCATCACTGTCATACTGAAAGGATGCATCAGAGTCTGAGTCATGACGAAACACACTTTTCTCCTCCACCACTTCCGTGTTCAAATTTTATCAAATTTTGCTTCAAAATGCACCCAAACAAGCTTCAAAAAATTCAGGAAGTCGTCTCCAGCAGTCTACCACACTTCAGAACTCTCACATTGAAGAGTTTTCAAGGGAGGTCACTGCCAACACCGTTGTACTTTTTCCTATTCGCACGTCGCGATATTGCGACTTCGGCATGGAACATAAAAGATAATAATGTCGCAATTTTGCGATGGCTGCATGAAAAGTGTTAATTCAACCCTATTCAAACCATGCTCAGGAAAATGGTATAATACAGTGAAACTCGGCTATAACGAGGTCATTGGGACCGACCGTCAGTGCTCGTTAGAACCGATGGCTCGTTACACGCATGGTCCACTGAAAATCATGTAAAAACTGTCAGTAGTGTCAGGGAGACCCATATGCTAGGTCTACCATGGCTAGACTGCTCGCTGCGGGGAGAGCGGTAGCGCCTTGTCTACCCAGGGGTCGCCTTTCTCGAGTAAAACAGGTCCCGATATCGGAACATCTTTACTTCTGGCTTGCTTGAACCAGATAAGCAGCGCCTTATCTACATCATCATGCGCCGATGGTCGCTGTCTCTTGTGATTCAGGCTGTTCTTCTCAACTGCGGCTCTGATTTTGTCACTGTCCTTTAAAAATGTTGAAAATGTGCTTGTTGCGGTGCTGTTTTCACGACAAATTTCTGCCTTGCTCTTCTGCTTTCTCTCGACTTCTTCGATTATTTTCAGTTTTGTTTCGAAGGACAGACATTTTCTCTTCCTCGATTCCATCATTGACAGGTGTAAACAAAGCAATGCAAATGTTGAGAGTCGAGAAACGAATGAATGACCGATCGTAATCACCGTTTCTGCGATTGTTATGATTGAAATCAAAATTGCCTAGCGCAATGATTGGTCTAAGCAACAGTCTTGGCCAATCATTAGCCGAGCATATCAATCCCATCTTCCTCCCGTCGCATGGTCACATTTCCACTGCATCCTTCCCTACCCCGCTTCTTGGTTTACTGCGCAACTAGTTTGTACCGGTAATCCTACCGGTAAATTACATACGGATTTTGTGCTCGTTATATGAAAGGCAAGTTTACTATTACAAAGAAGGGAAAAAAACGGGGATTTTCATTTTGCTCGGTACATGCGAGAACTCGTTTTATACGTGCTCGTTATATTCAAGTTTCACTGTATAAAAATCAGGAAAGTTAAGTCACTTATGAAATCTTCACACTAATTCCAGAATACAAAATTAGCATCAAGTGAACTTCATGATTTAAAAAAAGATAGCCATGTGTTGTTTGTAAAGGCACAACCCAAATGCCGTTTATGAAAAATATGGCAGAATGAATATTTTCATTTCTAAATCACAGCTAGGAGCATGTATCAAGTGCTGATGCCTAGGTTAAAGTGGGCAAGGCTATTCCAATCTTAAAGACCAGAACTTGCAGCTCTGCTCTGGTGCTAAATGATGAAAGGTGGAATAAATATATCTCAATTCTTCTCCCTTTTATATTTTCAACTACAATCCAAACTTTAAAATCAGCCTTCACTTTTATTTAGTAAGGCAATTTGCTATCTAATTCCTGATCTAAACATGTGACTGATACAAAAAGGATCTTCCACTGATTCTGATTTAGTCACTTTACCACTGTGATTGGCCCATCCCCCTTGTCTGGGATCAAGAGTTCGGAACATTGGGTTGCGAAGTCTGGCTTCCTCCAACTCTATATTCTGTGTGCGAAGTTGCAGTGCCTCTTCTTCTGTCTCCACTGTCCATTCTAGTCTGAGTGGGTAGTGGGGACGGTAATTCTCAATAACGACTAAACTCTTCTGCCTTGAGTAACAGTAACGCTTGAGAGTTTCCTCATCGAAATGATCGTCTGTTGTCAAGAAAATAAAATAAACTATGTGTCACTTAAAAACAAACACGAATACTTAATGCCACTGAATCTCATATTATTGAATTACTTCATACCCTTTGCAGTCTTGTACATTATACAGTGGAGTTCACTTAACACAACAGCACTTTACCTGAAATTTCAAAATGAAAACAAAATCCTAGGCCAAAGGACCTCTTCATTCATAGTAAAATGCTTTCAGTAACCCAGTAATGAATTTCAAGAAACCTTCGATATCATAACAACTGTTGAGCTATGGAGAGAGGAAAATGTGACAGATATCTGAGAAAGAGGAAAAACACAAATTGTAGTTACTGCAATTTTCTCTCACCTTGTTCACAGGTGGTTGTGTATGGGGAGATTGCGTTAAACATTGTGTCAATTAAAGGCAATGATAATATATGGCGATCCCTGATAACATGCAGCTTGAAAGTACAACAGACCAAACTGTATGCTCACAACTACTGTGAAAGACTACCATATCTCCACCTGTTCCGCCGTAAATGGACATTATAAAACTTGTGTAACTTGCTAATAATTGGCCTGGCCCTTTCATTTTGTGTTAAGGGGAGGCGAGGTACCTCGGGAGGCGAAAAAAGGTCAAAAATCATCAAATGGTCGATTTTGAGAAAATAGCATTTTTAGCTATTTTAACATGTTGTCTATCGATCTGTGCTATTTAAATGTGTGAAAAATTGCTAAAAACCCTTCAAATCGATCTCCAAAGTGACAGGGGTAAGACTAGAAGTTCAAAAATTTTGTCAAAATTTCCTAAAAAATGCTAAATTTTGAGCTTCTTTTTGGCAGGTTTGCGGCGAGAAAACCAGCATGTATTTGGTATCGTCGGAAAGGTCTCGGTTCGATCTATTTGAATACGCCCATGTTCAAACAAATAAGTAATACTCAAAGGCAAAAATCTACGAGATGGGCATGAACGATTTCAACGTTTTCATTGGATACCAGTCTTGGTTCCAAAATAACGCATTGTGATTGGCTGAAATTGTGCGGAACTGTTATCGGTTTCACCGACGCCAGCAACTGTGACCCACAATGCACTGCTTTGCTTGTAAACAACGATAGCGTCTACTCATCGATTCATCTACGTTTAGCGCGGCGTTTCAACTGTTTTTCATCGTCCATCAACTAGAAATAGTCATCTGAAGAAGTTTTCCTTGGATACATTGTCTGTTCCAGGTGAGTAACGCTACTTTTGTGCCCATTTAATTTTTTTTTAATCATGGAAAGGACGATAAACCTAATTTCGATAGGCATGGATTTCCTTGCCTTCTCTTAGAGTCTAAGTTTAGATCTAAATTTAGTTAGAATACCTGCATAGATTCTGTCTTGCTAGTGTGGAAGTTGAACATGATAGTTAGCCTACACAAAAGCTAGTGTATCTTAGATTAGCCCTAGATCTTGTGTATCATGAAAACAATACAACCATTCATTAGATCCTGATCAAAACTTCTGTTGGCCNCTGACTTCTTTTCTGAATTTTATGTTACTTCAAACATGCTAGCTATGAAAACACTTTTTCATATGAAACTAATGTTATTCCAGAACACTATTCAACTCCAAAATGTAGTCATGAAAGATGCTTAATATGAAATGTTGTGGGGCATCCTGTGAATGTTGTTAGAAAGTTATTTAAAGAAAGAAAGATCAGACATTGACCACCAATCTGATCTGTGGCATATTTCAAAATCAGCTGTTAAAAAGTTAAGTAATGCTGCTAAAAAAAAAAATGTAAACAGTGAGCTAAAAGAGTGGATAAAGTCAATAGCCTATCATTTATGATTTTCGGTTGCAGCTTGTGAAAAAAATGCGGACAGCCTAATAGAAATATGGACTTCAATTGTCCACGATATTGCCAATGAGCATTCATGGGTCACTGGTGATGTACTGCATAAATGCCTACATGAATCCCTTTCGGCAGATGTGGAACGAAAAAAAACAAACGATGGCTTACGCCAGGCAGCGCTCCTCACAAGGCCTTATGTGACATTGTTTTTGATAAACGGCTTTTAACAAATTTGCGTAAATGTAATAAATTTTGTCACACTGGCATGTTGGAATCCTTTCATGCCTTACTACTCAAGTCTTGTCCCAAGAGACAGCATTTTTGGTATGATGGAATGGTTGCACGAACCTCTCTCGCTGTCTTGGACCACAATCAGAATGTGGGCCGTGAGCAAGCAACCATCAAAGCAGGTCCAATGAGAGGCACAAAGCGCTTCAATATTGTCCATTCAAAGAGAGGATATGTGGGTTGCAAAAATCATCAAGGAGGAAAAGAGAACTGATTATGAACCACCCTTGTCCGCTTATAGGCCGCGGGGACTAGTATATAGTTTTATCTTCATGCTGGGACGTACTATGTTTTGTAAAGGAAAAGCGAAAATATAAATTTTCTTAGATTATGAGACACCATTTATAATTGCTTTGGCATCATCGGGCTTCACTATTTTTACCAAGTCAGTATTCGCGGAATGACAGCTTCGACCCAGAATCTGGGCTTACTCTGCCTGATCTCCACCACATCCAGTCTGTCGCCCCAACCTCAAAACCTGACCTTCACTACCTCCAACCTGCCACTCCGACCGTAGAACCTGGGCCTGCTCTGTCTGACATCCACCACCTCCAATTTACCGGTCCAACCTTGGACCCTGGGCCGGATCTCGGCAACCTCCATTCTGCCCAGTCTGCCACATCAAGCCCAGACTCTGGCCCCGCTGAACCTTATCTCCACCACCTTCATTCTGCCACTTCAACCTCAGAACCTGGGCCAGACCTCCATAACCACCAATCTGACGGTCCAACCTCAGAATGTGGGCCTACTGTGCCCGATCTCCATCATCCCAAACCTGATCATCCACCCTCAGAAACAAATGCGCTTCACCGTTGCAGACAGAAAAAGCGCTCAAAATCTGAAATGCAGGATGTGAACATCGCAAAAAAGAAGCGGACAGCTGCTAAACATCCAGTTCTGGAAGGTTGTTCGACCTCCAAATGCAGGACTCCATGCCATTTGCGCTTTTGTCTTCGCATCGGGAGGCTATCAATTCCGCATATTGGCTCAAGGAATACAACGCCAGAAACAGTTCTTACGAGAAATGATAACTGTATCAGATGGACATGCAACTCATAAGCTTGAAAGCAGGAAGAAAGTCACTGGAACCTACAGATTGCGATCCACGGATGGGCAGTATCAAGAGGTCTGTCAGGAATTTTTTCTTAAAACACTTGGCTATAAGAAACAGAACGACAAAGCAGTGGGAACTGCGTTCTCAAATGTTGAGGCCACTGAAAGAGAAGCCAAAGAAGCCACGACTTTTAAGTAATGCTGAAAAATGCAAAGCATATCGTCATCGGCTGAAACAAGACGAGGCCTGTTATGAACTTGAAAAGGAGAAGAAAAAGAAAGGTAATCGTCGGTACACTGAGAATTTGACCACAGAGAAGAAAGAGCTGATGAAGGAAAAAGCTAGGCTAAGACAGCAGAAAAGACGGTAAGCACCTGTTTGAATATTTGTGTATCCCTTTCTCCATAAAAAAATTCCTGGGCAATGAAAAGAAAACACCAATGTACGAAGGCTGTGAAATTTATCGACTACACTGTCTTGTGTGCCCGAGACTTGGTCACGAGATTTGATCTCTTTGTTTTTTGAAGTAGAAGAGCGCGTTTCACTCCTTCCCGGGAGATGTAACTCGTTGTGTCAGTGAGTCTCATGAATACGTAATCATAGCTTGTGTCCTTTTTCTGACAACTTCCAAAAAGCCCTCTTGGATGTATATATACCAAAATATGGTTTAACCGAAAAAAATATGTCTGGTCCCAAAAATTCTGGTTTAACAGTGTTCCACTGTACTGAAAATACTGGTCTTTTCAAAAAACGCTGTTTCCCTCTGTCTTGATAGTAATATTAATAATGCTGCTATCTTACTTGCTGCAGACAAAAGCTAAAGGAGCAGAATGTGTTGCCCAAGAAACAGGCTCATACTCCGCAGAGTCAGAGGAAAAACAGATCCTGCACAGACTCCAACATGCACAAGAAAGCAAGCCCAGAAAATCGCCATGCGGAAAGAGAAGAACAGACTTAGCCAACAAGTATGTGCTAAATTCTGATAGTTTTATTATTGATACAAAATATGATATGAATTCTCTGCTTTCCATCACTATCATGTTTAAAATAAAAATTAACACTGCAGTTCAGTACCAAATTTTGCAGCATAAGGAGTGGGGTGAGCAAGTAGATAATGTATGCTTTTGTTTTTTGTGGTAGCTTTTTCTTTTATTTTGGAGATTTCTTCTCTATGAGATGTCCACTATACTCTATTGGATCTATTTGCTTTTTCCACTTTTTGCTGGAGCTTTTATTTTCACTGAAAGTAAGAAATACCTTTTGTTTGGAATTTAAATATATAAGCCCCCTGGTTTTTTAAATGGCTACTTCTTTTGTCCTGGCCATGTTCATCTCTCGGTGACTTCATATTTCTAGAGCCGACCTCTACAGACCTACTCTTGCCTCCAAATTTTTCAGTTCTCTGCTGCCCCAGGCATAGTGTTCTGCCTGAGTTTTCATATTTTACTAATTCTAGTCTCAGCCTAGTCTGTTTTATTCAGTTTTTACTGCGGGCCTGGTCGCTAACATCCTCTTGTATTTCTCTCTCTTCTCCACAAAAGACGAGCCAAAATACATCCTCAAAAGAAAAGAAGAGAGCTGGAGAAGAGGAGGGAGCGTTATCGAGCAGAGAAAGAGAGAAGACAGCAAGTAAAAAGCTCTGAGCAGAAACCAAGGAGTAGGATAGCCAAAACTCTCTTTGGCATACATAACACACTGAAGGATGCACGCTCCAAATCTGCATTATTTAAATTGAACTTTGTGAAGAGATTGTTGTCTCGAAAAGACCCTAACGTGGTGAGGGAGGCTGACTCCTATTATAAAAGAAGGCAGATTAGGAACTCCTTTGCGGTGGAGCACTTCCTGGATAAAAGTGCAGAGGATTATCCAGGACAGAAATGATCATCCACTCCAAAGAAAGTGCTAATAAAAACCATGGGGGTTCTATTAAAAGAATTTAAAGCTTCACACCCCAGCATGAAGATTTCTCTGACCACTTTTAAAAGGAGGCGCCCTAACCACATTCTACTGTCCTCCAGCAGAAAGTTCAAACAATGTCTTTCTGAAAAATGCACGAACTTAACTTTGTTGCTTGAAGTTGTTAATAAAGAACTTCATGCGAATGAGAAAGTATCGAGTGTAGATGAATTTGTTCGCAAGACACTTTGTGAACCAGTTCAACGCAAGTGTTTAAACAGAGAACGTTCATGCTGTGGTGTGGAGACTGTCATGAAGCATATTCATGAAAATGTGCACAACCTAGACAGACCAGTTAAATGGTCCCAGTGGGAGAAGACGGAAAAATCTTCTAAAGATTTGGTTTCTAAAGACCATTCTTTGTCTGAAATTTTAACATTTCTTGAAGAGGGTGTTAGTAACATTGCCAACCATCTGATTGTTGCTGACTGGCAAAGAAAAATGTACCAGTCTTTAAAAGACAATCTTCCCATAGGTCATGCAATATGCACTGTGGACTTGGCAGAGAATTATCTGTGCAAGTTTCAAAATGAAGTCCAGAGTGCACACTGGTCTTATAAGCAAGTGACGGTACACCTATGTGTTTTTTTTTAACAGGTCTGACAAGACTGACTGCTACAAAAATGTCACCGAATTTGTATTTTTGTCTGATGACCTGATACAGCTGAAGTGTCAGTCAGAAATATGATGAGGTGATAAATGAGGTCAACACATCTCAAAAGTCATCAAACATGTGCGACGTTAACAGGAAAGTGGTGGCCACTGGATTGGTCGTCGGCATTGGTCATGCAGATGTGCAGAAACTTTCAGAGGGCATAGGAATGCCTGGTATGCACCACAAACGTTATCTTGGCCATCTGGAAGAAATATTCAAACGCTCTGCAGAAGTGGCGTCAACACTGATGGACAAGGCAAGGGAGAAGGTATCTGACTATTACAGAAGTAATGATCCAGCTGCCTTCTCTGATGATGGCATTCTAAACTTGGCCGTGTCATTCGACGGAAGCTGGCCAAAGCGAGGACACACCTCCAAGCTTGGCTGTGGAGCTGTGATAGATGTCATGACAGGACTTGCTGTAGACTTTCACGTTATGTCCCTCCACTGTCAGGTAATTGAAGAATAATTTATTTTTTTTACCATCATATTCAGACTCATTAGATACAAAATGCTTTTTTGTTTCAGGAGCTTTCACAGATGTGGAATTTTTTTTCTTATTTCATTGTTATTTTCAGATGAACAATTTTTTTGAGTCACCCACGACACTGCACAATCACAGTAACCAAAGGATTGCCATAATCCTCAATTACATTTTACATCCAAATGCATTGTAAACCGTGCCATGACTTTTTCAGGGCTCCACTTTCACATTTGAAACATCCTTTATGATTTTGTTTATGATTTATATAAGTCATTCTTCACGATGCTTATTATTCCTATTATTTTCTCCCATTCAGGTGTGTGCATCTACTGGTCAAAGAGTTAAATCCAGAGACGAGTCAGCCTACTCTGACTGGCTGAAGCAACATAAGGCCTCTGGGAACTGCACCCAGAATTATGAGGGATCATCAGGGGGCATGGAGTGTGCGGCTGCTTTGCTTCTATGGAGGAGGTCGGAGAGTCACGGCATGCGGTATACAACTCTTCTAGGAGATGGAGATACTAAGACATTCCTGACCTTGACTCGGGAACAGCCCTACGGAGACCAGTGTGAGATCAAGAAGGAGGAATGTGTTAATCATGTTTCGAAGTGACTCAACACTGGTCTCCGCAATCTCAAGTCCACCTTGAACAAGAAGTCCATTCGGAATGGTGGAAATGCCGCAGGAAGTTTGACTGATGTAAGAGTAGGAAATTGATAAGCATTGATCTTTTGTTTACAAAATTATTTAGTGTCTGAAATTTATAGTATTTACTGACACGCTGAGCAGATGTCTTTAAAACCTTTTCAAAGGTAATATTTGTTTGAAATATAATTAGTTGTGTATAGTGAAAGGAGAATGATATTGGTGAATCAAATGATAGGTATAACCTTTTTGAAGTTATACAATTTGGATACCTGTGGTAGCCTATCATGTCTTAGACATAAACATTTTGCTTCATCATTAGTAATGTGTCCTATCTAGATGTAACCAAAATATCAAGACAGAAAGAAGAATAGTTGCAAATCAAGTAATTCTTCCTTCTTTTCAACATCTCTCTTTTCAGGCCAAGATTGGACTCCTACAGTCCTACTATACCAAAGCCGTCAGAGGGAATAATGAATCTGTGGAGGCGATGAGGAAAGCCATCTGGGCAACATTTCACCACTCGACAGATCGTCATGATGACTGCCCACAGGGGAATGATTCATGGTGCTGGCATCAACGGGATCTTGCACGTGGAATTGCCTCTCCAACCCTTGGAACACGAAAGCAGTCCACAGCCCTGAATTCCACTGTGGCACAGCACGTGAAGGAGGTTTATGACCGCCTGACCGCCCCTGATCTCCTCAGTCGTTGCCTCCTCGGCAAGACCCAGAACTCTAATGAGTCGCTCCATAGCCTCATTTGGATGCACTGCCCGAAACATCTGTGGGCAGGATACAAAAGAGTTTATCTGGCTTGTCTCCTCGGAATAGGAGAATACAACATGGGTTCCCTTGCCACCAGATTCTTTCTTGATGGAGTAGGCTGCGATGTCAGGGAGAAGACTGTTGCATTTGGACAAAACAGGGATAGGAAGAGAGTGCTAAAGGCAAATGAGGCATGCCAAGCAGTAGCCAAAAGAAGGAGGGAGACACAGAAGCTGGCACAGCAGAAGGAGCAACAGCAGCGTGAAGAGGCAGAAGGTGGCCCAGCATATGTTGCAGGGGGGTTTTAAGACGCTTTTTTCAATCAAGGATTTTCATTTATTTATCAAGATTGAGAGTTGCTGTTAGGTATGTACATTGTTTTTGTTATGATAAAGGTCTGTGCAAAGTATGAGCACTGTATGTTGTATAGTTTTTGAGATATGCTGTTTTGAATTTGTTTTTGGCCGTTTTCTCAAATTTCATTTTTTGTAGTTTTTCCAGCATTTAAAACATTTTTTTGGGAAAACTACTGCATAGATTTCTTTCAAACTTTGCATAAGCAATCTCTAAACACTTCTCTGGGAGTGTAAATAGGCGTTTTAGCATATGTTGATTACTTTAGTAGTTATTGGCACATTTGTTTAGCCCACCCCTTGTTTTCCTCGTCCAATTTTCCTATCATCACTCTAAACTCTGTATTTTCTAAACTTGAAGAGATTTTTTAAAATGCTTCCATACATACCTTCACATGGGTTTTATGTGCTTTCACTCCAAAGTTCAGGGCTCTAGCTTGTATAGATTTAGTAAAAACATGATTTTTTAATATAGTCATAAAAATCCAATATGGCCGCCACAAATCAACATTTTTCGCACAAAAAACTATAATTGCACATTTTTTCATCTAATTGGTCCCTCTACAACTCAGTGATATGTAAAAAACAGAAGTAAACATTCTCTGGCCAGTTTTTAATGAAAGTGTGTATACCCCCCCTTAACAGGATTCTAGTGTATTTCTACATCAAAGTTGCTTCATTTTGTATTTATAAGTTGATCAGTGATCCCTTGAAATTTGAGCTTGTGAGGTTCTACTGTCGTTCCTAATAACAACAAGTGCTGACATAGCGATGCTCTGCGCCTGACATACAATGTTACTGACCCAAATCTATCTGTTTAGCATCTCCTTCACTACCTCTGGATGTTTAAAATTTCAACCTTGGTAAATGAGGTCCATGCTGTGCTAGCCAGTGGTCAAATGTCAAGGGAAATTATCAGTATAACTATTGCATCATTTTGCATTTTTCCATGACAAATCTAAAATAAGTTGCACATCAAAGTATATTCCAAGCAAAATGATCCAAAGCTTGGCATTTCAAATTGTCTGCCTTGGTGTGCACTTCTGGCACAACTCCATTTAGATCTGACATAGAAAATTAAAGCCAGAGTGCAATAAGGTGCACACATGACACATGACATACTCTCAAACCTGGAAAGCCTGTATAGGCCACTTTCTGACAGCCTTATCTCTCCAATATTTAAGCTGAATTATCCTTGGACCAAAGTTACCTTGTGACAAAACCACAATAGAATCAAATTATGCCTATCTTCTTGCCTATAAATAGTCACTCTCCATATCCAACAAGTCTCAGTGGATGAGGTTCATAATTTTGTGTATACACTTACGAGCCACATAAATATACAGAGCCGTTTTGCTGGTGCGTTTTGGTGCAGCTTGTGAGAACATGCTGAAAGTTCTTGATGACAGGCACCAGACTCCAGCAACATCCAGCTCTTCAATCTCCAGGCAGTTTTCTGCCACAGCCTGCATCACTGAAAAAAATAACTCAAAAGTAAGGCACATGAACATACTTTATCAACAGGTTGGTCATCTTAGCCTTTCTACAGCCAAATTCTACCATTTTGACTTTGCACAATGCCATGGAGAGCCTTCATTGTTCCATCCAGGATATAACTAGCAAAGTAGGCAGCATGCTTAAAAACCTTATCTCCTCTATCATAAGGGCAAGGAATAAGAATTAACATTTTGTTGCTGCCTTGCAAGTATGCTTTGTGCACACTTAATTTACCACTGTTGCTGAAAAGTCTTTACATCCAGGCATCAGTAAGGCCTGAAAAAGGAATAAAACCTAGTAATCTTAGTACTGTATACACTAAATAAAAGGGACATGGGAAGTTATCTGCTTTGCAGCCTAAAAAATCCACAGTATTTTGTCATAAATTTTCAACCCCTTACACATTTCCTTCGCCCAAGTGCTTCGAAGAAAATGCAGCTTGAAAGCCAGGATTTTCACACCATGCGGGCTGCCATAACTGATTGTCCGGTCAGCGCGGGAATGAGGCATGACGCCAAAAAGCGAGAGGCAAGCTAGTAGTCATTATGCAAAGAGAATTTACCACATGCAATAACTTTTGTTGGCTCTAAATGTTATGCCTCCTTTTCATTTATCATTGATAAAAGTATTTTGTTAAACTGTGTGAACAACTGCCCGACTTTGACGCAGTGCTGTAACCTTAGGAAAGGGAGGATAAATATTTGAGAAAAGAAATATGTATCTGACTACTATTTGGGTCGCTTTATTAATGTTTACACCGCCTTTGTATTGTTGTCTGCTGTGTGGTTTAGTGCGCTCTCACTGGCCTACGAATCTGACAATATAAAATTATCATTTGCTTGAAGAGCACTTTCAGATAATTTAGACGCCCCCACTGTCAAATTTTCTGTGCTTAGGAGCAGCGCTAGCTGTGTTACTAGTCATAAATCAATTAAAAGGCTTTTGAGAGCAGGTTAAAAAGGGGACACATCGACATGAAGCTTATTTTGACCTTCTTATTTTGGTCAGAGATAACCACGGGATCATTTTATACGATACCCGTGAAAACTTTTGTAGTTTCAAAAGAATGAATTGGTTTTCATTATCAGTGAGGGGAATAAGATAGAGTAGTGTCATCGATTGCGAACGTCACGATTTGCGAACACCTTCACACTATTTCATATCGGCACACACTCTCCTTCTATTTACAAAGAAACTGACAACCTGGCATGTTGGCTACACATATCTGGTACTATCCGGATATACGTGATGTCCACCATCTTACAAGATGTCCGACTGAATCAATGTACCATCAACAGGGGGTAGCCATCTTAGCTAATCCACTTCCTCCGGAAGAATACAGTTCTGAACCGGAAGAAGGCTTTACCTTGTTGCCTGTTTGGCTATTTCTATATTTCAATAGTTTCAATGGTGGCCAAATAGCTGTAGACATCGTCTAACTTCTGTTTAACAATGTGAACATGATTTTGGCATTTTGGATGGGGGTGTTCGCAAAAAAAACACATTTGGTTGTTAATATTAAGTTTGCCAACACTCACATATTTTCCCTTAAAGGGGCAAGGATGGGGATTGTAAGGCAATATTAGGTGATTAAATTGCCAGCCTGAGTCTAAAATTTAAATTTCCTTTCAGCTACGGCTAATCCTGCTGTAATTAAATTGCCAGCTTGGATTTTCATCATTATCATCATCACCACCATCAGCACAGTCATCTTAACTGTTTTCTCCTTCATCTTTAACATTGGCATCATTCTGCATTCAAATACAAATGAAACCTTGTATTATAAAATGTAAAAAATTTTTGAAAAAAAAAACAAAGCAAAAAATCTGGTAGTACAATATACTAGTTTCGCAATGGTTGGACAGATGTTCACAATTCTTGGACAAGTTTAAAAAAACATGGCAAACCTTGGACGGGTACCTGACAGTTGCCCATAATTTTTTAATAGACTATGACTTTATTGGCTGAACTTTGCTGTCCCACCATAATTTTTGCTAAAAAATGTGCGTCTATTAGCCACTTTCGGTTTCTATCAAGGTCTTCCCAGACCGGAGATAAACGAGGTCAAACGAAGGATACCAATTTTTTTAGGCTATGTGTGTTCGCAGCCGTGACACTACTCTAGATCCTAGTATGGGTTGGGTGGGCACAATTCCACTGATGAGGAGAGAGAGAGAGAGAGAGAGAAAGAGAGGTAAGGCAAGGAGCAATAGGGTGGTGGGATAAGAATCTAATAATAAACAGAGGGTAAGAATGAAGAAACTAGACACTGAGGGAGGGAGGGAGGGAGGGAGGGGGAGAGAGAGAGAGAGAGAGAGAGAGAGGCCAAGATGCTTTTGTCCCCTGAGTCACTGTTCAGTTACCTGCCTTCTCGCTTTATTCCTTAGCAACTCAGGCTCTCACTTTTTCTTATTGCTTCTTATCTCCCCTCTCTCTTCCTCTGTCTTTTTGTCTCTCTCCTTCTCTTTTCCTCTTTCTCTCTCAACCCCAAAGACATTGTAAATGTAACGCCTTTGCTTCACCCCTGCTTCTCATCCTGGCTGCTATGCTCAACATGGCATATCCATGCTAATTGCTATGGTCCATTTCATTTCCCTCTTTGATCATGAAGACTGGTTCTTTCTTTCCAAACCATAAAAGATTTCACAAGTATTCTCCAAATTATTCCTGTGGCCATCTCTGACCAATATAAGGGTGTCAAACTATTTTCGCGGTGATATGCCAACTGTTTGACCAGCTTTTCGAAGCATTTTGACTGACTTGTGACTAATAATGCAACTAGCACCGCCTCTAAGCGCAAAAAACACTGCCTGAGATAACAGTTAACTGTCAATCAGGTCTTATTCCGCTGTGCAATGTCTTAATAATCTAAATATGCTCCTTGGGCAAATGATAATTAGTGTCTGAATTGCAGACCAATGAGAACTCATTAAACAATACAGGGGGGGTAAAAAGACACAGACCACCATACATAGGCTATGCATACAGAATTAAAGCAACTTACTTAGTGCTCAGACAGATGTTCCTTTTATCAAATATTTATATCCTGCCTTTCCTAAGATTACAGCACTGCAATCAAAGTCAGGCACTTGTTCAGTCTTCAACAAAAGACTTATTGTTCACATTTGAAGAAAGGCATAAAATTTAGCACCAAGGAAAGTTACTGCATGTGGATAATTCTCCTCACACAACGACTACTAACTTGCCTCTCGCTTTTTGACGTCACGCTTCATTCCAACGCCGACTGGACAACCAGTTATGGTAACCCGCGCGGTGTGAAAATCTTGATTTTCAAGCTGCATTTTCTCAGAAGCGTGTGGGCGAAAGAAACGTGTAAGGTGGTTAAAATTTATGAAAAAATATTGTGGATTTTTAAGGCTGTGAAGCAGATAGATATCCCTATTCCTTTAAGGTTAATTCCCCTCGACAAATAGACTGCACTTAATGTAATGCCAGTAAAAATGCTTTGGCCACAAAGTGTTAAAATGGTATAATTTGTCAAGACCAGCTGAAGTAACAATGGAGTTTGGTGAAAACTGGAATGCAGACAAATACACAAGTTGCTGGAGGAGATACATGTAGTTACTAGTCGTATTAAAGCAGACCCGGTATAAATGCAGGAAGAAAAATCAACAGTCAGAGGGCTAGCACAATCAAGCAAATTTATGTTTAAACGTGGATATTTCAATGAAAAGGTTAAAAAGGTCAGCAGACAGGAAACAAAATTAAAAGGTATTTGTGTGCTGAATTCCAGCAGCCCACATGTATGCATTCCGTGGCTCTGGGAAAATCATTTAGCTATGGTACATGGTCACACACTGTTTGCAAATAAAGATGTCCCCATATAATCAGGGGTAGAAATGAGCCTCGGCTAACAGCTTTTCACTGGTGGTAAAGATACAGTCTTACTCTAACTTAAATGTGCTTATTCGTCTTTTATAACTGTAGCCAGTAGTAACATAGATTGAGACACACAAACACATGTTTAGAAACTGACAAGGAAGTAAGTTGTAAAGAATAACTTTTGTCTTACAATCATCTGTCAATCCCTGGCAGCCTTGTACCATAAGCTTTAGCAAATTTCCTTGCAGTGCAACATCCATCAGTGATGCATTGGTAATGTTGTACAAGTGACAAACACTGAGAACCTAGTGCAGAAAATATCCAATCAAATTAGGGCATAGATCATTTTTTGTTTTGTTTCTTTCACTGATAAAGTTTTACTCTGATAGTATTAATTCAAACAAAGTTTAGAATGGCAGCATGGTGCTCTGTTCTTCAGTATCATCTGTCATCTTACTAGGTCTTCTTTAGATCGGGTTTTGTCCACCTTTAATGTTAAACCCACAATTATCTATCAGTTGGGATGCCAGAATTAAATGCAGCGGTGCTGTTGCAAGCAGCCTCTGAGTAAAAGTAACGACAAGGGAACATCACCCTGGATTTAAGACATAATAGAGGCTTCAATATCACTTACAAAGTTTAAGTTTTTCAATCTTATGCACACTTTGTAAGCAGTCTTTACATAACATGGATAAGTCATTAAAAAACAGACCTTCCAAACATATCTCAGAATCAGTCTGTAACAAATTTGTACATATATATGGTACATTATCTCATAATTTCTGGCAATCTCTCAGGTTTAACTTATCTGCTCCTCCTTTCCCTTTTCTTGGTTCAAATGTGCACAGTAAATAATTTGGAAAAGTACAAATGACAACCTTCAAATTTGTGAGAGCTGAGATGTTCCTGACCGAGACATCAGTCAGCTTGTTGCAGCTGATGTCCAGTTCTGTCAGTGATAAACATCGAGCACATATCCATGTGAGGTGGGGATCCATCAGTAAGGTGTTAAAGAGCTGGAGAGAATAAAAGGTTCATAACTAATGAAACTTCTAATGCTGTAATACAGGCCAGCAATTCAATTGCAATGGTGCAAATTACTGAAGAGCATATCAACATGTTTCAAATCTGGTCACTCTGCCACTGAAAATGACATTCCCAAGCAAAGAATCATTCATTGAGTGCAGACTGCAATGAAGGTCCCTTTGGCCATGGATGTTCATTTTGAGAACTTCAACATAAAGACCAATGTTTTTAAATATATGTTTAACTCTTGCCAGTTCATGGGATTTCAGGATTTTCGATAGAATTTATAGGGTCTTCCAATATTTTAACAATTTCTCTAAGACTACAAGACTAAAACATACCTTTTTTGAAGGGAAATTAAATGGGCTATCTGAAAATTAATGTTTTAGCTTTCTGTGAGTTGGCATAGTTGAATAGTGACCCGGTTTCTATTATTATTTATAGTAACAGAATGACAAAAATTCACAATGCATAACAATCACAAAGAAGGAAAAAACCAACTGATTACAGTGATTATCCTAACTTTATATTCTTTCTACATAACATAAGCAAACTTAACATAATTAGGTCCACATATAAAAGCACAGTGGCATAGCGAAGATGTTCATCAATTGGATTTTTTCTTCTTTGAAATGTCAAAACATTTTTTTTTCTGAAAGTTACTTACAAAAAAACATAACAAATATTATTTTATTTTTGCTGTAAACCAAACAATTACATGTAATTCATCATAAAATACATATTACATTCTAAAAGTGTAAAAAATTAGCAAGAAATTACTTTCTGGAATGACCTAATTTCCCATCGTGTTTATAAATACAAAATCCCATTGTGTGAACTGGTGAGAGTTAAGCATATCATGCCTGTGTTGCCAATACTAATATAGCATGGCCTTCAGTATAAAGCATCCTTATCTCTGAATGACCTGAGGCACTACAACAGCTTTTAAATATATATATATCCATATCACAGGCAGTTTTGACTAAAAGAGAAATGGTCATGACAATATATTATGAGGGTGTTTTCAGAAGTGGATCACTTAAGAAATTCAGCATAATTCTTCTTGCACATCTAATGATCTCCGCTACTTTAAGAACAGTCTGACCATGGCTTTTTGCAGTTGAATTGGTTTTACAGCAAAAATAGAACAAAAGAAGTAAAAGTATTACTCAACAGCATTTTACCAGCCAAAAGTAAACACTATAATATTATTGCTGGGGAATGGGAAAGTCAACCTTTGATCCTTACACTACAGACATGCTCCTCATGCAAGTGTGCACATCAAAATGCTGAACTGTGCATCTGTGGACACAAGGAATTCATGTGACTTTCTGGGGTGTGTTTACATCACTGAGGCCCCACAGAGGCAGAGTTTTATTGTCAATGTAAGGATTAATCCTCTCTATCTTAACTTAAATGGGATGCTTTTCACACAAACATGTCATTTTACATAGTGTTCAGGGAATCATACTGAATTGTCTGAAGGTAAAATTTTCGTATTTTTCAGAGTCTGCTGCTGTAAAAAATCCTGCTGATCAAGCACAATACTAGAGCCTTACCTCTAGCTTCACTAAAATACTAGGGTTGATGATATGTTGCACAACGTGACGGGATATTGTGTGCCTGTAACCCCATCTGATGATTTCACCCGTATGACATTTCAGACTTCCAAGACTGATTTCTTTCAAGTTTGGCAATGACTGTGGAGGCAGCAAAACACAGGTAAGCTTGAGGAGATTTATGAATCAGAATCAAATCATATGAGATCAAATATTTTCCTCGATCAATAACGATGAAAGAAAATTCAGATCGTTAAAAAAATTTCTTTGATTTTGCAAAACAAAGGTTCCCATATGATACAATAAATAAGGGGAAATAACAACAAAGGAACTTTGAACACAGTTGTTCACTTAAAATATACAGATGAAAAATACAATCCCAATAAAACAACAAACATTCAGTCTGCTTTTGTAATTCAGTTTGAACTTGACTAGGTAGCAGCATAATCCTTGATGAAAAAAAATGTGTAAAAGTCCAAAATAGAAGCAGTTTGTTATAATTAAGCGGAAGAAAAGTATTCCTCACCTTGATCAAAGTGGAGAGAGTATCAGATGTCAACTGTATACAGCTATTGATATTTAATACTTCTAAATTGGGAGATCGTTGTGACAGGTTCTTGAGGGCTTCATTACACTGAAGAAAGAAATTGGCTTATATTACAAATGATGGGAAATATAATTCAGAGATGAAAAAACAACTGTTTTAAATATGCAACACACTGCCGGAAAGCAACACTTTCCACATGATCAATTTCAACCGTGGAACCTTTTGTAGCATAAACTGATGCTCTCTGTTACATAAGAAAGTCTGTAAATGAGCAAGCCCCCCGCACCTGTTTGATCATCCACTTTCAAGAGCAGGCAAACGGCTGAGTGAAGTGTTTTCAGAGATAAAATGTACTTCAATTCAGGGGGTACCGTAAAAAAATTGAACGTGATTGCAGAAGTCTTATATGAAGATAAATAGACAGAACTCATTCAGATGCAATCAATGAAAAAAAAATTGAGAGGTTGCAGAGACGAGACACTATTGCCACAAGTAAAAAATCCATGCCCTCCAAATGCATCATAAAAATCTGAATATTTATTCAAGAAAATTGTGAACTGCAATGCTGAGTTTAATCTTTGCCTGCAATGTGGACCTACAAACGCCGAACTGATTTAGATCAACATTATTATTTTTATTATTATTTATTATATATCATGTGCCTGAGAACTGAACTAAATGTATTAGTCTGGTGCTCTTAAAGCTGATATCCCTTATATCAAACCCCATTAGTTTGTAATCACTAATGCAACAATGCTTCCAGGAAAATAACCTAAACCCTTGCTTCCATCCCGAAATCAACTGTATCATGGCCAGACCCGGTTGACTGTACACCAATCCACCAAGTGAGCCAAACCGGGATCACAAGTTTTAAGTCTAAGAACGTAATTTTTATAAGTGTGTTTCATTAATATTACAATGTATCAAAGTTCCAAAGTCATTCTTGGCATAATTTATGCAAATATCGAATACATCAGGCAAATAAACACCCCTGCGTGTCATTTTCTCGCTTTGTGTACATTCGACATGCTGCGGCAAAGGGAACATGGCGAGAGCTGACCAACAAAATTGGGCCGAACCATGAGTTGGAAATTAAAAATTTTCTTATACAAAACGTTGTGCCATCTCATTAATGAAATTGGTATCATTGAGGAAAATGGATGAACTTTATATTTCATGGTACTCATCGGCACAATTGGTTGTTGATGACATTAAAAAAATCACTTCAAAAACTTTGATACATCGTAACTTTTCCCATAGACAACATAGAAACTTCAAAGCAAACTGCCACGTGATCTCTGTTCATTCATCTCTCTAAGTCACATGGTTTTGGGAACCAATCATGAATTTAATCACAGGAAACTTCCACTCAAACAACGCCATTATATGTAACACAATACATGCAAGCGTGTTTTGCAAGTGCCACGGCAAGGTAGCGCCTATCCCTTGGTCCTTAGTTGAGGTTATTATGATGTTTTATGCATTGAGATGTAATGTTCTTGACACGAAACTGACGGGGAAAGACAGTTTTTCATTAATGCTAAATTTATGCGTATAGGTCGAGTGGTCATCGAGTAATTCACAATTGGCTTAAGAAGTCGGAGAAAGCCACGCACATGTCAAGTTCACCGATCTAGCCTATGCGCGCGGTACCCCCTACCTTAATGATACAGAAATACCAATCCTGTTTAAGTACCATTCATTTTGTTGCAAATAATAAACACTGTGTATCACTTCAGCTAATGTCAAGGATCATTAGAAAATTTTCATCTCTTTGCATCTCTTGAACCCCAACTAAATGTGCCCTAGAGGAAATGTTCATGTGCTCTGTGTCTCAGTTAGCATAACACAGTAAATTTATCTATAAGGATAAGGAAACAAAACCTTACCAGTTGTCTACAGTTGTTCAAATGTAAGGTTTTCAGTGTTGCTTCAGCATGGAACAAACACTGTAATATGGGGAATAAAAGAAAGTGACATTGATTATGAATAAATGTGAAAATGAGGACAAATTTCAGGACTATAATTTTGTAATAAGATGTCTTTTATTCTGTTCTAAAATCCAAGTCAAGGACAAGCCCATGAGAAGAGAAACTGTAGCAAAAATGCAGACAGGGGAAGACCAGGAAACATTGGCTGGTACTGCAAAAATATGAAAATGTGCAATGGCAAATGGCAGACTTTATTTTTTTTTCAAAACAGGGGTAGGTTAACATCCGCCCCAAATGGCATCTGAAAAGGGAAGATTAAATAAAGCTAAATCTGTTAGTCAGTCTATTCTATTCTCCTTTTAAAAATGAAACATCACACTGAGTAAAGGAGACATAGTCAAGAGAAGTTTAGAAGATGATTGGAAAGCTTCAAAAACAGAAACAAGAATGGAAAAATAATGAAAAGCCAGTCACTGACAGTGTACAGAAGGAAAGAATAACAGTCTGAAGGTTAGCATAAAGAAAAAACAAAACTTCATTTATTGCATAATAAGTTTCAATTTTATAAATCATTCGCTCCATTCTATAGTTATACTGCCCATCTTTCTTTCACTATAACATTTCAGATATTTTGGAATAAAGAACATTTTCTACATAAAAGCAGAAAAACAGGCATTAGGCTGTTATGTTACACTTTTCATTTAGTCAGAAATTTTCACTGCTCCACAGGAGTTCCAAGTGGCAATGGCTGCATCTCCTTACCTTGCCTGTAAATTCAGGATTGCCAGAGCAGTCGAGGTATTCCAATTTCTTGCATTTGTAAAATATGTGCCAGAAACTGAGAGTAGAAATGGGCATGTCAGGATAAACAGGGACATATGGTAAAATATACGATTCCATGTTCTATTACAAAATATCACAAAAGACTTAACAAATTTATACAGCGCTTATTTTCCCCTAATTAAAATTGTTTGTAAACCACAGACAGACTATTGAGATTCCGAGCTCCATTGCAAAATACCACAAACAGACCAATATTTTTTCTTCTGCTAGTCAATTTTATTGCTAAAATTGAAAGTAAACCATAAGCTGTCACTTCTATTTCCAGTGTCTTTCAGTGAAAGAGCTCAAGTTGGTTTTGTCATGTCAAACGTCATCTGCCAAAAAAAAAAATGTGTTTGCAAAACTCTGAATGTCCTAGGTACAGGAACAGAAATCTGACAAAACGTTTGTTGAGGGAAAGAGCCACATTCAAACAAAATCTCTGTATTGTCTCAAAAACATTTTTAGGTAAAGATAAGCCCTTCTATCAGAAGATATCAAACTTGCTATAAAAACTTCCTACAACAAAGAAAATTGGATGGGAACTACATCAATTTTCAAAAGATTAGTCTTTGATCACAGTTGAAGATCATTTAATAATTCTGACTGTATTAATGTCATTAGCTGCCTTTGATTTCTGTTGATGTATGGGACACTGGGAACATTTCGGTTTCCTAATATTCATGAAATATTTAGGCCGTTCAGAAATCAGCATATATATGCATCAGTTAATCAAACATGGGACATCCCTTTTTCTATGTTGGAATTTACTTCCTAGCCCTAATTACGAGGCTTATCCGGTAATTACCCGGGTTTTCCCGATATCTAGAAAACTAATCAATGTTTTTAAAATCGGAAAAGTGCATTTGCTTTTTGCACTAATGCACTTACTGAACGCAAATTTTCAAGTGCCTCGGTGAACGGATGCAGTATTTATGGCCATGCAAAGATGGCGACCCCTTTACAGAATTGGTCAAAATTTGAAGTGAGAGCTGTGATTCGATTTTTACATGCAAAGGGTATAAAAATGTGTGAAATTCACAGAGAAATTTCCACTGTCTATGGAGAACAAGCCATCAGCAAGACCCAGGTGGGTGAATGGTGCAAGTCCTTTAGGGAGGGACGAACAAGCATAGAAGATGAACCTCGCGCTGGACGTCCGCAAACATTGAGGACAGGCACCAACGTTGCACGTGTTGAGGCGTTTGTCCTCTGTGATCGGAGGGTAAAAATACGGGACATCGCTGTTGCCCTGGACATTCCCAAAACAACTGTCCATGAAATTGTTCATGACGATTTGAGATACAGAAAGGTTTCTGCTCGCTGGGAACCAAAAATGTTAACCGACATTCACAAAGAGCAACGAGTTGAAACTTGCACAGAGTTGTTGACGCGGTACAGGGAGGAAATCAACGGCCAAATGGGACCTGGTGGTGACACAAACGAGAACCCCTTAGACAGGGAACATTCCAATGAAACATTTCTGGACCATATGATCACGGGAGACGAGACTGGGTCCACCATTCTACTCCTGAAACAAAAAGAGATTCAATGACCTGGAAACACCCATCCTCCCCTACGGTCAAAAAATTCAAACGTCAGCCGTCTGTGAAAAAAGTCATGGCTACAGTGTTTTGGGATGCAAAAGGCATTCTGCTTTTAGATGTTTTGCCTCCTGGACAAACTGTCAATGCCACCACCTACTGTGAGACCTTGGATAGACTAAGAGAAGCCATTCGTCGAAAAAGACCTGGTCGTCTGAGAAAGGGTGTTGTTCTGCAACACGACAATGCCACTCCCCACATGGCAAAGATCACAAAAGACTGGATTGAGAAGTACAAATGGGAAATATTGCCACATCCACCACACAGCCCTGATCTGGCACCTTCTGATTATCATCTGTTTGGACCCCTCAAGCGCCACCTTGCAGGAAGACGCTTCGATGACGATGAGGAACTGGTGGACGCGTTTCAACAATGGCTGAAGAGTCTTGACGGATCTTTCTGTAGGGAGGGTATTTATTCCCTTCTACACCATTGGAAGAAATGTATCGATCTCGACGGGGATTATGTTGAAGAGTAGGCAAGAGGCACAAGTTGACTGTCAATAAGTTTCAGTTTGATCCTTCAAATCATACGCCCACAGTGGCACAATAACGGGTATTTACCGGATAAGCCTCGTACAATGCATGAGCAAATATTTAAGATTAAATCAGACAAAAATTTGACTTACCCTTTTTCTGATAAACCCCGACAGCCAACAGCCTTGATCCACTGAAAAGTAGTAATGAGTAGATCCCTGTAGCTAAATGGTGAGGACAGCAAGGGCTAGAATGATGGATTCCAGAGCTGTAGCATGTACATGTTTGGGAGCATGCTGAGACTCTCAAATAGGTACTCAAACCAGTGGAGAAAAAACCCTTATAACCAAAGCACTGTATACAACTGTCAGTCATCACAGAAGTGATTGAAATCATTATTTACTGCTGAGTAGTTGGGGTACATGAGCTGAAAAGTTTGTAAACTCCTACCACATGTGAGAGTCCAGCATTTTGCTAGATATATAAATGACCTTAAATTTGTGCCAATGCTAGTTCCTGCTGCAGTTCTGGCAATGTTGACTTAAGCAACTGGGAAAACAGCAATGAACAAGATTTACATAATTTGAAAACTGTTGTGGAGAACACTGATGATAAAATCTAAATACTGTTGTTATCCGATGACAGGATTATTCCTAAATTCCATGTCAGATTTCAAATGATCTTGAAAAACTGGTAAGAAATGGTGAAGTTTTGATTATATATATGAATAGCTATAGACTTACACTAGAGACACTCTATAATGCCAGCTGGGTGTCCATTCCATGTGTCCAGTCTAGTGTCTAGTTCCTGTTACCCTAGTCTTTACCGCAAATCTGTTTGTGATAATTCATTACATGATCCACAAAGGTAATTTAAATAAAACAATCCTTACCCGTAAATTTGTGCACTTGGCTGTGAAATCTTCCATTCCTTTGTTATTGACATCTACCCCTGACATGTTAAGTTTCTCAAGGTTTTTGCAGAATTCAGCTGTTGAGAATAAAAACTGGTTTCATGCACACAATACATTTACATTTGCATTTGATGTATTCAGTTATATAATAAATATACTCACTTTGTAATTTGTCTTTGCTTTTATAAATATTCAGATAGTTTCTAACCTTCCATAGAAACAATTTCTCAACCAAGACATCTTCATTCTTCTATCCTTCATATACAAAGGGAACTTACCAATGGTATACAACGTCTGATTTCCAAACATGGCTGACACCAGAGACACATCAAGAGACTGTAGGTTTTGGCTAGTTCGCTTTAATAGATTGTGCAGAAAAACCTCTGTAAATGCTGGAAAAGAACATGCATCATTTGTCAAGTTCTGTAAAGTTTAAAAATGCAACTTTTTCTTCCTCCGTCACATACTCTTAGGAGGTAAACAAAACAATGAAATGACCACAGCAATCATTGGACAAGATTAATATTGAGATAAATTTATTTTTATTGCACTGTCCATGTGAAGAAAACCCTACACAAAATGGCTCAGATCTTTAATTTCCAAATCTTATATGCCCCTTGGGGGTATATTTATTTCAATATATGATATGGTCTAACGAAAAAAAAATCTATTAAACAAATATCGAAACCATATTTAATTTTCTCAGTTACTAACATTCTGCCATTCAAGAGCCCACCAGTAAGTAGCTCTTTGGAAAACTGTCTCCATAATTGAAAGATTATTTGGCTGCATGTTTGCAAGTTTAGCCTAATTCACAGAATAGTCATCTTTCTAGGTATTGGTGGAAAACCTACACAACTTTTGAAATTTAGCAGAACAGTTATTCCTTCAGCTGACAAAAAGGAAGGACAGAGGCACTAGATTAGTCTGTGCTTGAGCACAGTCTGGTTTACTGCATACCACAAAAGTTCTTGAACTGTTTCACCACTAGCATGTGTTTCTGTTGCTTAGAAGCACTCACAGCACATCTCTTCCACCTCTTGCATACTGTGAGAAGATCCAAAGAAAAGTGCAAGTAGGGATAGTATTAACAGGAAAACAGAAATGGTTATTCATAGCATATAAGCAATAAGAAAAGACAAGGTGGATAGGTCCGAAATATCCCACAGATTGATTTCATCTAATTTCTGCAAGGAAAAATACTACCAGAAGCTGGAAATTCAATGATCATGCTTTAAACATTCTACTTATTGACTGCTTTTCCATAATATAGTTAAATCTGTAAAAATATTTTCAATTTCCTTATATTTTGTTATTTGAATTGCCAATTATTACAGTTAATACCTCAAAGTATGCCACTGTGTTAAAAAAAGTGATGTTATTAATATTTTCTATTTGCCACACACAAACAGAGCCGTGGCTGGGGACAATATAACTTCCATATAAGCTGGAATACAATAATCACCATTACTGGAAAGCTCATGATATGAGACGGTCATGCTATGTATATTTAATTACATTACGCTCTAAGGTCAAGTATCAAAAATTAATATAAGCTGTAAACTTACCTCTCTCTACTCTTATTCTCTCTAAGGGGGTGAGATATCCGAAGATATGAATTAGTGAATAATCATCCAATTTATTTATTGGTGATAAGAGATCAGATGATGATGACAGATCATTCTGTGAAACCATAAACAAAAAAATGCAAGTCTGGGGAGATCTAAAAGGACACAAAGTAACTTAAACCACAGACAAAGTTAAGTAGTCACAAAAATAGCTTACAGTACAATTCTGCAGTTTCATATTATGGTGTTAATAATAATAACACGATCCCTAGGACAGGCAATTCAATTAAGGTGTACAAAAATCTACCTCTGTTTAGCATAAATGGAACAGTCTTTGAAACTTTCAAATGTTCATTTCAAATTGAGACAATAGCAAATCTACACTGCAGGTCTTTATGGTCTAGAAGACAATCTCCCACATGGGACACAACAGTTACTCAATACTGAACAATTGACTGGCATTGTAAGTAGTTGCTTCAACAACAACAACTCTACAGTGAATATTAAACATAAGAGCCAGCTCCTCTCCTTCATACCCTCAAGGAAAGATTTCCCTCATGTAAACAAGCCGTATTGTTATTTTAAGAATTCCTGAACAGCTTGGAAGTAGAAAAATACCTCCAATGACTTCTCAATACATTTTTCATTAGATGGAGTAATATTTTTTTTCAGTACTTCACTCTGTTTCTTTCTTCTGTGGTGCATTGCATATCTTGAGAGTCGGAGGGTTCTGAAAGACAAAAACAAAGAAAGATACTGGAATTTACAGTGCATGACAAGACACTGGATACCCCTAAGGAGTAACATTAAACAAAATATTTTTTTTATAACACCTCACTCATTTTGTTCCTGTAACTTATATGCAAACAACACTATGAGGCACACATCCTATATTTCTATCACTCATTAAAGATGGACACGCATATCAAAAAAAAGTTTCTATTTTCCAGTGCTGTTTCTCTCTGATAGTTATCTATAGTGCCAACAGAACCAATTTCTCATCTGCGTGCTTGAATTCTATGATGCAATAAGGAATGCTAGAATGACTGGGATTTGGCGTGTTTAGAGTTATTCCCCTTCCCTTCCTTGTGGCAAAAATAATGATGTCACTTAAGTTCCAGCAGCTACAGACATCTCTATATCCCAATGTATTATTCATCTTTCAATTATGGTTCTGGTCATTCACATTCAAAAGTAAAGTTTGACCATCGAGGCTAGGTAAAGTATTCTGCATTTTTATTGCCTCAGCATGATCTTTTTTGACACATCTGCTGCTGAATTAAAGATTCAGACCAATGTGTTTATCACCCGTATGAAGGGCACTGGCCAGAGTGCTTGGCCATGCAGCTAGAAGGCTTTTGACATAAGCTGATTGCCGCCATGCAAGCAGTGGGTCTAAGAATTCAGACTTTGCATGATATAACCCTGTGGGTTGTATGGGACAGGCAGAGTCATTATATCACGGTGACAGATACTTGAAAGACTGCTTTATTGGAATAATAGAATATCATATGATTTGACCTGGTCTGTAGGACAATTCAGCTTTCCTGTAAAGTATCAGACATTCCTTCTTGAAGCTTATACGTGAGAGCCTTGGAAAACATCGCCTACAATAAACACATATTTCCATGAATAAATTCCATTTGCTTCATTTGCTTTTGGATGGTGGTTGCAATGTGAAACTATCTGTTCATAAAACATAACTTTGAAAATCAAAACTACATTTGTTTTAAAGGTAATGCTTT